>QRFJ01000064.1:2956337-3128319 GCA_006176705.1 Cocos nucifera
ATTATTAACTCATAAAATGCTCCCGACCATAGGATCATCACGAGGATGGTGATTGATCCGGAAGGTTGGTGTACGATCGCTTCTCTTTAGTAGATGAGTCTTGAGTCTACGGTGTGGAGACACCGGAGCGAGAGTACAGGTACTCGTTAGAGAACGAGGGCACTGAGCGTGACCACCTCGAGTAGTCATTAGGGAAGTCTACCTTCTCGTCAATGACTGACTCGATGCTGCAGTAGTGTGTCTGGTTCTTTGACCTGAGATGCATCGGCAGTTCACCTTGAGGGTGTTATAGTTTGACTACACCATTACTCGGTCTCCTAGCCATATGGAACCCTGAGGTGTATGTTGGCTATGACATGTTCATTGTAGGAACTGGATTGCATCAAGATGGAATCTATCTACCTCGGTGGTAGAGGAGCAGCCCTATGATGATCATGAGAATCAAGTCCAGAAGCCCATGGCCATGGCAGAGTGAAATAATAGAAAGAGTTTCTATTTAGATTTTCACATTGGACTCGAATCGAATGATTACATCATATGACAGAGACTAGGGTTTGACGAGTTCACCTTAACCCTAATCTGATCGGGGCTCAAGATAGAAGAACTTGAATCACACAGGTAGCTGCACCAAGAGGTTCGCATTCAGCTCTGATGGGTTGCCACCATATACTGCTAGGTGTCACTGGTGGATTTTGGGAGCAATTAGAATGATTTAGATGATCGATCATTCTAGCTGTTCGAATCAGAAGAGTTCTGATCCATCGAAAGGAAGTTTCGATGATGTCTATGATAGAGATCATGACATATCCCATTACCATACAGAACTGAACCTAACTGGGTCACACAAACAAGGGTTTGAATCTGGTGATCATCAATTGAACTGATCTAGTTCAATTGATCTGAATGAGATTCAATTAGGTTCAAGGAAATCGTGCTAGCACTCGATTGAACCTAACGTTCTTCTTTTACTATCATAAATAAGTTGTCCTGACTGAGCCAAAGGAGTTTGTGCTCAATCAGAGGCCTTCATATGGTCTGACTGGAGGTTGTCCAAGTCAGAATAGGTTGTCTTATTTGTAAGACATTACCTGCCATTTTTGGTCACCTGCCATTTCTTGTTCTTTGACTTTGGTCAAAAGTCTACCTTTGACTGGTCAAACGTTGACCATTGACACCCTTTGACTTTTGACCACATGTCATGCACCTATTGGAGAGCTGGTGGGGGCCTGTCCCCCTGCCAGAACCTGGCAAGGAGAAGGGCGCACGCCAAGGGTGGCGTGAGCCCAAGTAGGAGGCGCCTAGGAGTCCTTGTTGGACAAGGACTCCACCTCCCTTTTAGGATTCCAATTAGAGTTCTACTAAGAATCCAGTTTGACTGGTCTTAGGCGCCCTCTAAGGAGGAATCCAGGGGTCTCTTTTTCCAACCAATCAGATTTAGATCTGATTTCACAAAGGGTTGTGATTGGTTGAGAGGAAGAGGAGTTGGATCACAAGAGGTCTATAAATAAGACCCTGCGCCCAACCCTAATCCTAAGCTAAGTCTTATTGAAAGAGATTTCCCACGTCCAAGGCTGCCTCTCCCCTCCTTCTCCACGCCATACTCTCTTCTCCCCTTGCTCTCCACGTCCAAAAGTGTTTTGGACTTAGTTTGGTGCGATTCAGATCAAGGAAAGGCGATCAAAAGCAAGAAGGCTGCGCTGCTGCAAAAGGACGACTGCAGATCTTCAAAAGAGTTTTGAAGATCCTCCAGATCAGATCCAGATCTGATTTTTGGAGGTGTGATAGAGAAGAAGAGGTTCTCCAGATCCAACCCGAGTGGATACCGGTAGAGGCCAGGCGCTTGCGTGGCTAAGATCCAGAACCTTCCGCTGCAATCAGGATCATCTACAGGGTAATAGGATTACCCAAATCAGGTAAATTAAATTAGATTTAATTTATCTTATTTTATTTTATTTATTAAAATAATAAGAATCAGATCTGAAACATATCAAGATCTGATTGAGATTAAGAGAAAAAATTTTGAAATATATCTCTTGATCTAATCAGATCTGGACGAACCTGGACCGGGAAATCAGGATTTCCCTTCATGATATTCATCAGAAAATTCAAACCTCAGCACGGATGTGGCTGCTAATGAAGTGAGCCATTTTTTTACTGCCCCCTCAGGGTAGATGAAAAAGCTCAGCATAATATGACGTATGCTGCGCCATAGAGTAGCATTATGGTCCGGAAGGCCTCCAAATGATCGACTGGATCAGAGGTTCCATCATAGCTTTCAAATTGAGGAAGCTTGAAGTTCGGCGAAATGGACTCTTGCATAATTCGAGGAGAGAAGGGAGGATCGATGCGGACGTCATCATAACGAGTTGGGGTGACATGGCGAAGTTTCTTGATCCATCGGTCCATCTTCCGCAGTCTATGATCGAGGACGTCGTCTTGATTGCAAATCTTAAGGAGCTTCCGGCTACAAATGGAGAAGGTCTCCTTCAGAGGAGAACCACGATCCAAACATGGATCCTCTACTCTCTATTCTTTCTTTTCAGGGGTAACGGGTATGCTAGCTCGAGTACTCTTTCTTGGGATCAATTTTCGACATCCTGATAGCGGACTTCCTGGTGGAGTCACCGTTGGAGGCTACCGTATGATCTGCATCATCTCAGTAAGACCACGAACCTGCTGGACCAGTAGGTTGAACTATCCCACATTTACCGTGGCTATAGGTGGAACCTAGGTTGCCAAGGCCGAAGCGAGAGCAGATGAATCTAGACGGGATCGGGCCGTGGAGGTCGTCGATTGTCAGATCGAAGCTCTCCTGGAAGGCATTTTCTCTCAAAAAAAAACTCTAGAGAGAAAGAAGGAAGATCTCTAGAGAGGAAAGAGATCGCTGAGCACTCCTTCAAGAACCAGAGAACCTCAAAAATAGAGGATCCTTCCTCTAGTGCCAATTCTGTTGGTGCTGAATTTGGTTGACGCCAAATCAAGCTGGAGTGGAGGACGACGAGATCGTCGCTGGTGACTTGCAAAATAAAGTTACATCCGAAGTCCATGGTGGTAGCTTCGGCGGGGGACCCTCCGATGATCAAGTTAGCTCTTCTAGCCAACAGAAATAGGGTGCTCAGGAATGAGAAGTGAGCTTAGAGCTTTAGAGGGGAGAAGAGAGCTTAGAAAAAATATATCTGAAGGATTTCTTTTATAGACGGAGCTTGAATGATGGTGACAATCATACCATCTGGTAGCGGGCCGCTCTATGCCGCATGGAATTTGGTACGGAGAGAGGTATCATCAGACTGATAGTGATGGCCGTATCGTCCGACCGTGGGTCATGTGGGACTAGTTATGGAGAGAGTGATGTCGCCAGACTGGTAGTGATGGCCATGTCATCCGATCGTGGGCCACGTAGGGCTGATTATGGAGCGAGTGGTGTCGCCAGACTGGTAGTGGTGGTCATGTCGTCCGATCATGGGCTGCATAGGAATGGTTATGGATAGAGTGGTGTCGTCAGACTGATAGTGGCAGCCATACCGTCGAGGTTCAACAGCTGTAGTTCGAGGGAGCAGGCGTTGGTTGGTGAAGAACCTCGGCGTATATTCATTTCAGAAAAGCTTGGACTCCTAAGGGGGATACGTCTGAAAGAAATCATCCAGGAGGAGTTTGGCCGAAGAGAATATTCGAAGGAAGTTCAACCCCTGGAGGAGTCCGACTGCAAGAGCGATCCGAAAGGAGTTCGGCTCCTGAAGGAATCTGGTTGAAAGAGAATTCTGAAAGGAGTCCGGCTCTTGAAGGAGATCGACTACAGAAGCGATCTGGAAGGAGTTCGGCTTCTGAAGAAATCCAACTGCAGGAGTGATTCGGAAGGAGTTCGGCTCCTAGAGAAATCCGATTGCAGGAGTGATTTGGAAGGAGTTCGACTAGGGCTCGATCGCTGAAGAGTTCGGTCGGAGCTCGACCACTGAGAAATTCGGTCGGAGCTCGGCCATTGAGGACCTTGGAGGAAGTTCGACTATCGTAGGAGTCGACTGGAGCTCGACCGCTGAGAAGTTCAACCTACTGAAAGGATTCGGTTAAGACTCGATCGCTGGAAAGTTTGGAAGGGGCTCGACCGTTGAGTTCGGTCGGCTGAAAGAGTTTGACTAAGACTCGACCGCTGGAGAGTTCGATCGATTGAAGGGATTCGACTAAGACTCGGCTGCTGTGGAGTTCGGAAGGAGCTCGACCGCTGAGGAGTTCGGTCGGCTGAAGGAGTTCGGCTAAGACTCGACTGTTGGGGAGTTCGATCGATTGAAGGAATTCGGTTAAGACTCGACCGCTGAAACTCTTCCGTGACTATCGATTGTATTAGGCTGAGCATCGGACTGGACTTCGACAGTAGTGGAGTTTATCCCCAACAATATATATGGATGGACTTAGACAAGGTTGATTAGATTTGGGCTCAGATTCGATCAGATCAAAACTAGACAATGGATGTTCTACATCGATAATCCAAACCGTTGGATATAATCTACTATTTTAAAACTGTTTGCATACAAAAAATCATATGATTTGAAAATTCGTAGCCATGCATTAATTGATTAAAAAATATATTTGATTCAATTTTATTTAAGCTATCTATTTTTGACTATTTAATGCATAGGCTAAAAATCTTCAAATCATATAATTTTTTATATATAAGTAATTTTAAAATATTAGATCGTATTCAATGATTTGAATAATTGATATAGAATCTCTATTATAAAATGTTGATCTGATCGAATCTAAATTTAAATTTTATAAATATGATCACATGATTATATATATATATAACATCTGCTAGTTACGTAAAAATTTTATTTATGCATGCAAGAACTAGATATACCCTCCATGGTGTCCCCATACTAACTTGTTTTTCGTGTATGGAGTATATCCAAGATAAAAATGATGCCACATCTGCTCAATGGCAAACTCGGCTGCAGATTGGGAGCTAAAGTTTCATGCAAGCCCGTGGAGGATATATTTTCCGGGGGAATCCTTTAGGTTTACTTTTGTTAAAATCAATCCCGTAGCTTTCGCTCTTGCTCGATGACCTGAGATGGAGGAGAAAAGCTTGCAACTTGGTCAACGGATATGTTAGAAATCAACAGACGATCATGCGCCCCCTCCCCCAATCATTTAGGTCTAACGGATTACTTATGACGACTAGAATAAATAGATTAAGAAAACCCGGTCAAACTTGAGCCTCCTTAACACCTTAAACGTGGACCCATACGACGGATTTGACTATTACCGGTTCAGACTCGTACGACCATTTCCAGCACGACCGCAGGTGAAAGTTCCGACCCGTTCTTTGAACCATCGCCGGCCGTGGCCCAATTCGGGATATCCCTCTCTCGCTCGATTTTTTTTGTTTTTAATTTTATAAAATGAATGAATTAACTAATTAAGACAAGCATATCAATATCCATAAAAATTAGATATATATATATATATATATATATATATATATATATATATATATATATATATATATATATATATATAGATGGATGGATGAAAAAGTTTAGAATGCTTTAAAAGCTGTGCAGCATGGATCCATTGGTCAACATCATCCATCATTAAATCTTTCATGCGAAGGATGCACCCTAAACCCTATAATTTTAGGGGATTGATGGCAAGCTCGCGGTTGGTCTCAAAATTTTCATGCAACAAAGCTGTTCTCTGTACCTATTCTCCATCAAGAAAAATCTGGCATCGTGATGTTTAAAAAGGAACACAATTTTCAGGCCGGATAAAATTTTCAATCGCCAACGTTGGTTTAAAATGCATCTTCTCCATCAAAACCTCGTGACATTTGTTCAACTTATGACCTTTTCGGAGTCATCAGGAACTAATCACCGGCCCACCATGTTTGGCACCAAAAAACGTAGGTCTATAACCATTCCTACGTCTTCCTAAAAAAAAAGAGAAAAAAAAACCGGCCGTTCCTAGGAGATAATTGGGTAAATTTAGGGGTACCCGATAATTATATACTAATTTCTTAAACAATCAAGGTTGTATACTCTTACACATATCAACCTACGCATCCATTATAATTTTAAATTTCCAACCAAAAGCATAAAAATAGACCAACTCGAATTCCATTTACAACATTTCTGTAACATCCTCCATCCATGATTAACCTGCAGTAGCTTTGTTATTGATGTCATGCCTCCTTGTTGTGCTGGAAGGAGACAGGATTTGTTGAGCAGGCTGACGTTGAATCTGATTTATATCAAGAGCCTTGGTCCAAAGCAAAATCCAATCACTGCTTGGAGGCAAACTTGCGACGCACGTAGCATCCACCGTCATTTCGTAGGAAACCGGATGGAAGAGCCAAAGACCAAAAAGACAAAGTAGTATGCTGACAATGGTGCAGTGTCTCACAATCTAAGAGTCTTGCAATGCTAATGAAACCCTTAATTTCATGTCAGTCAATAAATTAAGTGGTTATGAAACCATGATATGTAAACGTCTTTTAAGATATGGATTAGGTTTTGGCGTTTACTCATCTGTCTTGAAGAACAGAAGGTAGAAAACATTTGACTCCAACTCTGATCCAATGTAGAAATTAAGGTGAGAACAGCATTGGATTTGTATTAGGTCACCATCTCAAAATGTCCATGCCGTGATGAGAGGAGACGGGCTTTATTTAATTTGCAGATATAGCAGGCTTATAGGACGAGTACTGAGAAAAATGTAAATATGCTGAAATAGTTTAGTGTTTTACAATCATATAGGCTTCCAGCATTAAAGCAAATGCACCGTTTTGTGTTAAGCAATTGGCAAAGAGCATCCATCATTTTGAAGCAGCTGTAATTTGTGAAATAATATTTAAAAAGTGGATGAGGTTTTGCACCTTGCCTCTTGTCTGTATGGAAGAATTAAACTACAAAGATTTAATTCCAACCATGATCAAGCAGAGGAAGGCGAGGAGAACGTTGGATTGGTATCAAGTCACTGTCCATGTCTTTGCTGTGATGAGAGTAGATATATGGTTTGCTTATCATGTATTTACTTTTTGAGAAGCTTATCATATATTTTTTATTTATGCAAGCATGCTGATATGTTCAAGTTTTTTACAATCGAATGGAAGCTTGTAGCATGATGAAGAAGCTTGGCTTAATGTCAAACAATCAATTTGGTTATGAGGTTAAGACTATCTGTCGCGATTGAAGAAGCCATTATCCATAAACTGCTTCGACGATGGTTCTGTAATAATCTTTTAAAAGACGGATAAGCTTTGGCTCTGACCCAGTAATCTTTTAAGATATGGATAAGGTTTTGGCGTTTTCTCATCTGTCTGGAAGAACAGAGGGTAGAAAACATTGGACTCCATCTCCGACCCAACCGAGAAATTAAGGTGAGCATAGCATTGGATTAGTATTAGGTCACCATCTCATGTCTATGCCGTGATGAGAGGAGACAGGTTTTATTTAATTTGCAGATATAGCAGGCTCATAGGACGAGCACTAAGCCGATCTTTTTTTCCTTTTTTATTTTTTTATAGGAAAAATATGAATTAATCAATTACAATCATGGTGACGGGGCAAAGAGTAGTTGTCATCCTGAAGAAGCTGTGATCTGAAATCGGCTTCGACGATGGTTCTGAAATGATATTTTTTAAAAAATGGATCAAGTTCTCTGTCTTGATCCAAGAACAGAGGAAGGTGAAGAGAACATTGGATTGGTATCAGATCAGTCTCATGTGTTTGCTGTGATGAGAGGAGACAGGTTTTGTTTTGTAGATATACCGGTAAGGAGGTAGCATAGCATGAGGTTTTGGACGTCCTGCACCAGGTCTCACTAGTGTTGTGGAATAAGGTGCAAGTGCGTAAACTAGACCGAAGCATTGAATGTGGTCTCGTAGGTCTGTTGGGTGTAGGATGGATCAAATAGAGTTGGCTTAGAAATACTTACTCGAACTTAGCCTAGATTTGACCGAGTTTGGAAAAAGTCAGCCTGTATTCTGTTTTCTAGATAAGCTCAAACTATATAAATGATTTGATTGTGACTTTTTTATTTGCATTCATTGTGAGTCATAGAACTGTTGGGCCGTTCACAGCCTACCCTTAATTACCATTTGTTGACCTCTGCTGGCTCAACTTACCGTGAGATGTAGTGCCACCTGAGGCGAGAGGAGACAGGATTTGCGTATTAGACTAAAGTTGAACCCAAGTCATACTAAGAGCACCGGTCCGAAGAAAAATTCCAGCCGAAGTGTTGAAAACTTGGAGACAAACTTTGTACGATAAAGTAATACAACCTGTTTCATAGGAAGCGGGATGGAAGGGCAAAGGGTTGATAGGAGAACTAATATGTGGATATAGTCCGATGTTATAAAGCTTGCAATTTTTTAAGGTCAGGTCTGTTTGGATGGTTAAATCCAAAATCTTATAAAATTCATGGACTGGACTAATACAACCATTCAAATCAAGCTAGGCTAGACTATATTTGCAAACATCCAAAATGTCTCTAGAGTCAGCCTACCCGAATCCTATAGAGAGAGAGAGAGAGAGAGAGAGAGAAACTAAAACTGCAGAATGAATTGGAGAAACTTGGATGTCATCTATCATGGATATGATAAGGGGAGGATTTCGTAGATATCATAGTTGCAAAGAGAGATGATGGTTTAAGAGGAACAAACTGACAATTTCCATGAAACCGATGGCTTATCCACAAATAAAGGCAAGCAAGTGTGATGCAGCCCACTTGCACCAAGACGAGACAGTTTGGCAAAGTTCACGAACCTGCCACCCTGGGCTGCCATCACTGCAATAGATGAAACTGATACATGACAAAGACAAGGATCATTTCATCATCATCCAGTAACAGCGTAAAATGCTACCATGAATCTAATAATCCTTTTAATTAATTGTAACTAACGAAGCTCATTTTAAAGCATCTTGTTGTCATGCATACGGAAGCCTCGATCAATAAATTGATTAAGGGATGCTTCTCAGAAAATCTGGTAAATGGGACGTCTATAAGCCGTCTTTAGTTAAGAATAAAAAGGATAGGAACAAGGGGTTGGATATTCCCTTGCCATTCTTAGCGTTGGATGGTTTGATATTTACGAGGGAAGGCGATGGAAGGCTTCAGGGCAGAGGTGGGGGAAGGCAGGCTGGTAATGTATAGGCGTGGAGCGCAAAGTAGCTTGAGAAAAGAGGGTAGACGGTGCATTAGCTGAAAGGGATGCCTTATCCCTAACGGATCCAAGTGGGAATTCGCGAACTAGTGGCACGAGGTATCCACGCAATTTCGGATAACGTATTCATCCACCAGGTCTTGTTCCATTACTTTTTTAAGTTGCTGGGTCACAAATTGTCCATGCTAATGGCTTGCCGCGGGCCCACTTGATCATAAATTATGCCCATGCTAGTGGCTTCCCTTGGGCCTGCTTTGATACCTCTCTCTCTCTCTCTCTCTCTCTCTCTGCGCCAGCAGGATATAGATCAGATGGTGGGCAGTCGTCTCTTGCTTGGGTTACAAGCTCATCGAATTCCCACTGTCATCATGTTTTCAGAACACAGGCATGAGCACAAACAATCCTCTACCCCACATAGTCCGCTCCAATGCGTGATATGGGCAAGTCTGAAGAATTCGTTTCTTTTTCTTCTAAGAGGGCTATTTGGTTGGAGATAATCTAGAATGAAAAAATAATTTTCATATCAGATTATCATATTTGGTAAAAAAATAAACAAGAAAGATGATAAAAAAAATTAATAAATTTCATAATTATTTTTCAGAGAGAGATGATAAAATAAATATCATAAGAGGATTGATATTTAGCAAATTTCCAAATGGTGGTAATCCATGTTTGACAAAAATATCTCTAATAAAGCTGCATATGTAATCATTGACTTTATTTTAATATCCTTCAAATTTTATTTAATAATTTTTTTTATAAAAAAATTAAGATAGAGATAGCATTATACAAAGAATCATGTGATTATAGTCATCATATAAAAACTAATTGAAGATGATAATACTATTTTAGTATTAAAAAATATTTTATATTAAAAAATATATTTATAAATTTTATCATATTCTTATATAGGATTATCTCTAATCAAACGTAATAATCTTTTTTTCGTAATTTTTCTACTAATCAAATATAGTAAAAAAAATTTTCCTCCACAATCATTTTTCTAAGTAAATAATTTTCATAAATTATCAGATTACCTCATAATCTAACATACCCCTCATAATCTAACATACCCAACTAAATGAATCCTAAGAAAATCCTAAAAGATGATTTTTTTCCTATCTTCTATTTGATATTTGAGGTGTTTTTCGCTAAGTATATACTACAAGAGAGTATTTTTCTCCAAGAAGAATAAGAAAGAAGATGTTAGAATAGGGGTGGCCGTTGAGTATTAAGATTTAGGATTTTGCAACCGTGCACTAAAAAATATTTTAATCTTTTTATTATTTATCAATTTGTGGCCATTGAATTAAATATAAATCATTCATATTTCAACTAGTTGAAATACTAATATACATGATTGATGCAATAAATATTTTAAAAATTAAAGTTATTTAAATATTAAAATTGATGATAAATTACATAATTAAGTCAAACTTTATTTTTTTTTTAAAAATCTTCTCCATAGGCCGCCAAAGGCAGAGGAGCCACCCAACTGGCCTACTCCGAACCGATTTAAGGATCATATGATCTAAAAACATGGGAGGCAATAGATTTGGATCCAAGCAAGTTTGACATTTCTGCAATTCCTGTCCGAAACCAATCTCAACCATATAACTAGAATATTCTCCACATCCTTCACAGAAATTTTTTTTTTTTTTTTTTTGATGATGCAGTCATTTTTGTGGAAACTTGAAACTCCTTAAATTAAGTACTTATGCTGGATATCATGATGAAATATGCACCAACCTTACCCAAGAATGCTCCCTGTCACAATTGCCAAAGGGTGGCAAGTCCCACCACCTCAAGACTCATCCATGACAGACGGTAACAGTTCCATTTGCAAAACCTTAAAAATGTTTGAAAACCATCCATCATCATTCAGGCTTCAGCCTTCGTAATCCTCGCACGAGAGCCTTCATGGTTGGCCCTAGCGATGAAAGAGATCATGGAAATCATAGTAATATCTAATATGCAAGCAATTAATGCATATAGTCATTCATAATGCACACACAACACTGCTGCAAAAACATGGACGGCTGGTATCGACCATTTCATCTTAGTCTTATAGCTTGTTTGCCTACCGCATCCACAGATGCAATGCTCGCACATTACCTCAACTTTTCCTGGAAACTCTTCCCCTTGTACACTACACTCCATTGTCCGGAGAAAATCATCGATGTCGACAATTGGGAACCACCAGCATGTGATGTTAGTAGAGTTGAGATGTTTCTCAGATAGCTTGCTTTCAAAGTTTTCGATCTTGCGTTTCTGCTTGAAGTTGGAAAATAATGAAAGCAACAAAGAAGTTCATACCCAAATTGGAGCAGAAGCAGGGTAGAGATGAAAAGAATCCAGATTAGGAACCCTGAAGGGAGGAAGGGGGTCTAGTGGAAATAGAAAGGCTTTGTATATCAAATAGAGCAACAATTTGGAGCATAGGATGGTGTAACAATGGTTGTATCGGAAGTAGCGCAGCAAAACCTGAAAAACCTAATTTCCATGGCAGGGTATACTGGAAAATTCCATAGCTACATAAATGTGGATTTAATAGTGTGAATTGAACAGATAAATTAACAGTAACTTTAATGTACAAGACCCAAAACTATCTAATGAATACAGATTCTGCCACACAAGAAATAAAGGTTCTGGTCTTTTAGAAGTTTGAACCTTGGAAGTTTTGAGAGTTGAGATTGTATGTGGTACGTTCCATATGCAAATTAGTAGAGTAAATCACTCAATTAAGACATAGCAATAATATATGCAGGTAAAGTGGTTCAGGATAGAAAGAGATACTATCTAATAGCTTATACAAGCTGAAATTAAAGTCTTGGAGGCCTTTTACACGAGTTGTTTGCTGCCAATGAGGATATATATCAGACAAGATGGAAAAGATTTTATAAGGTGGCTACCGATGGTCTGTAGTTTCTTTTGATAACAGTATGATATAACTCCTTTTGGGACATTTGAGGCTATATGGTCTTTTTTCTTGCTGACCTTTGAAGATTATCAGAAATTCTACTCCAGAGATGATAAGTTCTAGGACCAGTGAATGATACTTATAAAATTGTGGTCGAGGTCCATGCTAGTGGGATGAAAATAGTCACAAATCAAGTTGTTTCCTTCAAATGTAGCAACTTTCACAAAGTTGATAAGATGATAACCAAGTTGTTTGTTTATGAACACGGTGCCTTCCAACTTTTTGACTCTGTAGATTTTGATCTTGCATCAATTGCCATTGGCCAGAAGCTTCATGACTTTCAATCTACAGCTTGAGAAAACATATGATAACATCAGTTATGAATTTACCGACCACAAATGTTAAGAGCAGGGCTTTGTTGAAGACCAATCTTTTGAACCTAAGTAGACCTATAACTTCATTCTCAGTCATTTTCATGACCATCCTCAGGGAATTCTTTCATGCTTTTGAGGAAACAATAAACTACAGGTTGTGAATACGTTTCTTCTTTTCGTCTTGGTTCAGAAGTGTCGCAAAGTATATTGTGCAGTGAATGTCCATTTGATTTCTAGATGATTCTCTAAAGTTTATGGTAGTAATAAGCCAGGATCTGATTTATTAAATATAAATTATATGGCAGTGATTTGACATTAAAAAAAAGTGAGAAATGAAACAGTCAATGATGTGAGTTTTCCCAAAATTGGTTTGGAGGGTCCCAGACTTGAGAAAAAGTAAAAAGAATCCTCAAACCCTCCTTTTTTTCATTTGGACAGGACACAGATTTCAAAATAGTCGTTCGAAATCAATGATCAAGCAAGGAGAGAACTAGATATTTGATAAGACTCCAATACCATATAACAGTGCCATGAAGATCAAAAATGGAGGGAGACAATAACAACAAACAGAAGAGAAAGAAAGCACCAAGTAAAGGACACCGGACAACTTTATATTTTGGTAATGAACCCCATTATTAAGTCAAAAATGTGAGCCCACTAACTTGGAAGTAAATGACAAATCTACACCAAAATAAGCTCAAATACATCCAATTAATCTAAATTTCTCTTTTAGAACTCTGGTTACAATAAACCACTCGAGGACATGAATGGCTCTAATTATTATAAACAAAATCTTCATAATACATAGATTGTCAACATAAGCATCATGAATTTTGTTTGGGTTTTTTGCATGTACACCCTTCTAAATATGCGAAATTGCATGAATACCCTCATAAAGTTGTTATTTGCATGCATACCCTCAAAAAATACTTATTTTGTATGTATACCTTTCTTTTTCTTTCTTTTTTGCATATGTACCTATATCATGTAGCACCATTAAAAAGTAAATGATTTAAAACTAAAATGGCCGAATACCCTTATAGGTGGATATGCATAAAGAAAACTTTGTAAGGGTATACATGCAAATAGCAACTGGACAAGGATATTCATGCAATTTTGCATATATAGAAGGATATACACTCAAAAAACTATAAAATATTGGGGCATATGCTCAAAAAGCAAGAAGTTAATTATAATAAAGATAATTCAGTAACTCTTGGTTGGGAGGGTGACAAAAAATATCAATATTATTATACTACATGATCTCATGCTGATATCAATTCTCATAAATCATGTAATCTTTGTGAAATTCTCCCCTCAACAAACAAACAACTCACCATATATAAATCACTAAAATGTCATTTCATTGATTTTTAACATCAATAATTTATTTAAATTTGATATATGTTAATATTCTAAAAATAATGAAGAATATATAGATGTCATAGACTCAATAATGGTAATTAGATCAAAATAAAATATGAGAATATAATTATCAATGGTCATTCAATATTCCAACTTCATCAATTTAAGATCTTAAACAAGTAAAAATTGACAATGTCACTTGGCTTTTTTTTTTTTTTTTGACTTGTTGATTTAACCAAGGCATGGAAGATTTGACAAGTCTCAGCCAAGTTTTGATCTTTTTTTTAATATGTACATTTTTTAGTGTATACCATCCTATACGAAATTGCATAAATATCCTCACAAAGTTGCTATTTACATGTATACTATTATAAACTTTTCTTTTTGCATGTCTACCTGTAAGGGTATTTTAGTCATATTAATTTTTAACCATTTACTTTTTAATGATGTTATATGGTATGGGTGCATATGCAAAAAAGATAGAAAAAGAAGGATATACAAGCAAAACAAGTATATTAAGAGGGCATACATGCAAATAGCAATTTTACGAAGGTGTTCATGCAATTTTGCATATTTGGGGGGTATACATGCAAAAACCCATTTTGTTTTATATTATAAACTTTTGACAATTAACATTGTGGAAATTAAAGGACACAAATGTTGTGTTTAAACTCTGAATATGCCAAACTTTTGAGAGGGTCTGCCAATGCAACGGCTAATGCTGAACATATTTTAACATAAACATACAAAAATACCATCCTCTTAATACTGATGTAAAGTTTCAAGTGTACAACAACTGATGCTCTGACACTAAAGCTAAGCATTTGTGTTCAGGCACTAAGATACCAGCAGAAATACTTAAATCACCAATCCCTCCTGTTGCTATTGAAAACACTAAAGCCTTACGTGTAATCCTCCAGCAAGGATGGGGATGGAGCAACAAGGAGTGTTCCTTACATGTTGATGCTGTTATGACAGTAAAAGCCTTATGCACATACCTCCAGCAAAAGATGTATAATAAACATAAAGAATGCAAGTGCCTCACATTAACATAGCCTGTCCCATAAGCCCAAAGGCATTCATCGAGTCTCTCGCCCTTGGTAACCTTTAAATGAGAATTTTTCAAATAGGAGGTTTAAGGGTTTCTTTTGGTATCGTTTCTTAACATTGTATAGTTTTTTTCTATTTCTATGGTTTTTAACTCATTTTTTGCTCATTAACTTTTTGCTATCAGAGCTTGTGTTACCTTCAACTTTAGACAGAGATACGGATGATTACTTTGTATTTTATTTTCATGTGAAGCAAGCACTTTTTGACTGCTTTTCTGAAACAACATAAAAAAGGACAATCAAAGCTAAGGGAGAAAATTAAGGAAAAGAGAGAATAAACTACAGTTTAGCTGATCATATGTCAAAAGCAAAAAAGTGGTGCAAAACAAGTATGGGACTGTTTGATCTGTCTCATAAAATAGTATATCGTACTAACAATTCTCATAGAAAGTATGGAATCAGCTGATATCAAGCAAAATAATAAGTGAACTATAAATGAGAGAAAAAAGATTGAATTAACACACATTAGTTAGAGTTTAAGTGGACATGAGAAAATTATTGCCAACTCTGTCAATAGCATGGTAAAAAAATGTTTCAAATATGCTAAACAAGAAGGAAAGGGTAAAAATAGAGTTATCAAACAAGATAAACAAGATGATAGAAAAACAACTTGATCCAATACAGAGTTTCATGAAGCAATCTGATAAACCTATAGTTTGACCTGGGGAGAGAAAAGTGTATAGAAAACCTATTGTTTCTGCAAAAAGACTATACATCACTACCACATATCTGCACTAGGATCATATATAATAACAAAAGCAAAAATACAATTGAACTTAAAGAAAATGTGGGTTCACCTTTATGGAGCAAAATTAGAAGCTCTAACATCAATTTCAAAAGGTATCCAAACACATATGACTCTGATATGAAATCTATGGTAATATGCTTCTCCCAAAAAGCACGACCTAAAAGTGGCAACCACATAGCCTCACAATTATCAAGAACTAAAGGAACTGAGGAAAACAGTGCAAAAGCGCCACCAGAACAACTTAAGGACTTAACAGGCTGAAATGTAAGAAGAGACTCAAGTCTGCCCAATCTTGCCTGCAAATAAACATATGAGATGCCTAAGACCACCATGTCAAACTCCAGAAGGAATACAAAATGCAAGTGGAGGTACAATCAGATCGCGCATCTTTAAGTAATGATTGGATCACATCTATATCCACTGCCAACCAAACATAACTTTTTCAAGAGAGAATAGTGACTTTCTTTTACACCAATCCTTCATTTTCTGCAATTTATATTAAAGATTGGGCAACATGTGACTTTCTAATTTGGTACCTTATATGTTAGTTTGTTTGTGGTTTTCTCTTTTAAAATTGGCAGAAGCTATCTCGTTTCCCTTTCTTTTTCTTGAGAGGCAAACATGGGAGAAAAGTCATGTCAGCTTATTTGGTGATCTTGTGCATAATTACATGGGAGGGCAAACCATTTTCCTCTAATCCTACTGAACTTAGACACCACAAAAAAAGTGATTTGAAGAACACATAGCTCCAATGATTAGAAGAAAGATGTGTTCTTGTTAGTTATGCATTAAGAGTTATCATGTAATTAATGAAAGGATCCCAAAAAGAGAGAGCACAGAATCAATTTGACTTCTTGCATTAGCATGCACTATTATGAAACTATACAGAACATGCCACATGTTGACAAACATCAGCTTGTATCCATAGTTTCAATTATTTCAAAATGCATCTGCACATTGGGAGGCCTATTGACAAACTAAAATCTCTCAATTACCTCAGTTTTTCTTCACATCTATGAGCTTCATCTTCAAGCAAGTGCCCCAATGTCTTTCTCCCTGCAGATCCAAGGGCAATTAAAATCACACCATTGTCTGAGAGCGCCATGCAGTGTAAGATGGATTCTTGCATTGTGAAACAACAAGTGTCCAGCAATCTTCCAGATCACAGTATGATCAGTCAAATAAGCTCCAACACAATTCAAGTCAACACCCACATAATGAAACTTAGAGATGCTGAACAAAAGACAGCCTTTGGAAATAGGACAGATGCAATGTTGGATCTCATAAGATAATTTCCATGAATGTTTCTCGCTGTTCATCAAGTTTCCTAATGACCCAATATTAATGTGCGCAAATTCAGTTATAAGATGGTTGATAACAGTCCGGCCCTCGCTCAATCCAGGGATGATTGTTATGGATGGAGTTGGTGATGTGGATGCAGGAAAATCATGTCTGTTGGTGCTTGTTTTATTGCACAATTCAGCTAACCAGCAAGAGAACAAAAATGCATGTTTGCATAATATAAATAATAATTATATTAAAACTGTAGATAAGCGGTGATCATTTCAAAGGTGGCAATCTCAAACCATGGCATCAGTAGTCTCACGCAGTTGTTCATTGCACAAACATTGTTTAGATCATTTTCTAACAAACAACATAACAGAACCAAAATTTTGTATTAGAAAATATATTACCTCAGCATTAGAATTTGTTCGTTGATAAGCATTAAGAGGTAAGGTGGCTAGATGCACATGATAGTATGGAATAGTGCAATGAAATTAAGCATCTTTGCCTTGTGATTTCTCATTCCTGCCTGCAGTAAGCAAGCTAGAGAATACTAAGGAGTACGAACCTAGGGTGTAAATTTAGATTTTAAAAAGGAGATAGCGATGTTTGTAATCGGGTAGTGGCTTAGCACCACAACTGACACTCCAAGCTAATTATCATCTTTATAAAAGATTAAATTTTGGCATTTGATTACTTCATGTTGGGGATAAACCCCGCTCCTTCCGAAGTCCAGCTTGGTGCTTAGCCTAATGCAGCTGATAATCACGGAAGAGCTTTAATCGAGAATTCTCTCCCCAGCGGTCGAACCCCATCCGATCTCCTCTAGCGGCCAAACTCATTCAATAGCCAAAATCCTCCAGTGGCCGAACCCAACCAAACTCTTCAACGGTCGAGCCCCAGCCGAACTCCTTCCGAACTTCTCCTTCAGTTGGACTTCTACGAAAGCCGAACTTCTTCCGGATCTCTCCTTCAGTCGGATTTCTATAGGAACCGGACTCCTTTCGGACTCCTTCAGTCGGACTCCTACAGGAGCCGAACTTCTTCCGGATCTCTCCTTCAATCGGATTTCTATAGGAGCCGGACTCCTTCCGGACTCCTCCTTCAGTCGGACTCTTATGGGAGCCGAACTTCTTCCGGATCCCTCCTTTAGTCGGATTTCTATGGAAGTCGAACTCCTTCCGGACTCCTTCAGTCGGATTTCTTCAGAAGCCGAACTCCTTCCAAACTTCTCCAGGAGCCGAACTCCTTCCGAACTTCTCCTTAAGTTGGACTCCTACGGAAGTCGAACTTCTTCTGGATCTCTCCATCAATCGGATTTCTACAAAAGTCGAACTCCTCCTTCAGTCGGACTTTTACGGGAGCCGAATTTCTTCTGGATCTTTCCTTCAGTCGGATTTCTACAAGAGCCGGACTCCTTCAGTTGGACTTCTACGAGAGCCAAACTTCTTCTGGATCTCTCCTTCAGTCGGACTCCTACGGAAGCCAAACTCCTTCCGAATCTCTCCTTTAGTCAAGTTTCTACAGGAGCCGAACTCTTTTCGGACTCCTTCGGTCAAGTTTCTACAGGAGCCGAACTCCTTTCGGACTCCTCCTTCAGTCGGATTTCTACAGGAGCCGAACTCCTTCCGGACTTCTCCTTCATTCGGATTCCTCCAGCAGATTGCTCCCAGATGATCCCCTCCAGACGTATTTCCTTTAGGAGTCCGAACTCCTCTGAAATTGATATATGTTAAAGTCCACCAACCAACGCATGTTTTCTTCAAGCTACGGCTATTAAATCTCGACGAACAATCGCCATCAGTCTGCTACAGGTGACGCTACAGGGGGCACCCCCCTCCGTGACACTCCACCAGGCCTCGAGCGGTCCGCTATCGGATAGTATGGCTGTTACTATCAGCCTCACGACACCTTTCACTCTGTACCAAACCCCATGCGGCCCCGAGCGGCCCACTATCGGACGGCATGGCCGTCACCATCAATCAAACTCCGTCTATAAAAAGGGATCCTCCATATATGTTTCTCTGAGCTCTCTTCTCCTTCTCGAAACTCTACCGAACTCTTTCTTGAGCACTCCATTTTTGTTGGCCAGAAGAGCTGACTTGATCGTCGGAGGGTCTCACAGGAGCCACCACCACCGACTCCGGACGGAACTTTATTTTGCAAATCACCGACGGTGATCTCGTCTTCCTCGGCTCCAGCTCAATCCGACGTTAACCAGATTCTACACCAACAGAATTGCCGCTGGAGGAAGGGCCCTCAATTCCTGAGGTACCCTTATTCTTAAAGGAGTGCTCAGTTGACCCTGCTGATCTTCTTCTTTAAGGTCTGAGCCAGATCCATCTATTCCTGCTCCATCGTCGGCACTTCAACCACCTCCTTCACCGACGGCCACGGTAAATCTGGAGCAGTTTAACCCGCTGATGCAACGGATTCAAGGCCTCACTGAAATGGTGCAGGCCATGCGGGAGCCCCCGATGGCGATTCTGCCAGGAAACCCGCCATCGGGATGTCAGAAATCGGTCTCAAAGAGGAGCACTTGGGTTAGCATACTCGTCGCCCCTGGGAAGGAGAAACAGAGAGCAGAGGATCCTTGCTTGGATTATGGCTCTTCTCCGGAAGGAACATTTCCCATCCACGGTCGAAAGCCTTTCAAGACCTGAACCGAGTTAACGTCCTCGATCAGAAACTGCAGAAGATGGATCGACGGATTGAAGGGATCGACGGATTGAAGTGCTCGACCACGTCGCCCCAACTCACCTTGACGACGTCAGCACCGATCCCCCTTCCTCTCCCCGAATTGTGCAAAAGCAAGTTCCGCCGAACTTCAAGCTCTCCCAGTTTGAAAGCTACGATGGAACCTCCAATCCGATCGATCATCTGAAAGCCTTCCGAGCCATGATGTTGCTCTATGGCGCACCAGACGTCATATTACGTCGAGCTTTTCCATCTATCTTAAAGAGAGCAGTAAAAAATTGATATTCGGCGTTGAAGTCAGGTACGATCTTCTCCTTCGATCAAATGAGCCATCAATTTGCGGCTCACTTCGTCAGCGACCGACGTCTGCGCCGAGGTTCGGATTTCTTGATGAACGTCAAGCAAAAAGAGGGAGAATCCATCCGGGCTTATGTCACCTGGTTTAATGCTGTTGCATTGGAGGTTGGAGAAGAAGTACCCCAGGGACTTTGCCGACCTGCTAGCTCAGGCTGAGGGATATGCCCGTGTGGAAAAAGCCTTCAAGTTGAAGGATGAAGAAGCCGTAGGAGAGCGACAGGTGGGCGAGTCTAGCAAATCCACGACTGATGGAGGACCAAATGAAGTTCGGCCGTGCTCACGGACTCTCCCCCGAGCGCAAACGAGGCCGAACTTCCCCTCGAGCTCGTCATCAAAGAAGTCCTGACAGAAGGGCGCAAAGAAGTTCTTCTCCCTGAAGGTCTCACAACTGCGCCCCCCTCAATGCTTCACAGATGCCGGCCTGAAGCAAGCCAATGGAGCTACCGCAGTTAGAACCACCAATGAGGAAGGAACAACAAGGAGATCGGCCGCCTTCCGACATCATCAATGCTATCTCTGGGGGGCTTAGTACTTTGGCGAGCCGCCATCTCTCAGTCTCATAACCAGGGAAAGCTTGCCCCAAATTGAGAAGACCCATATGAAGTAAAGGAGATCGTCCGGTCCGAAACTTATCGCCAAAAAGAGTTCGGAGGAACAACGCTCCTTCGACCTTGAGACTCAGAGAATCTGAGAATATATTGTCGATAATTTTACTTCAATAAAACTCCTCCATTTCAACATTATTATTTTTTGGTGCAAAAACTATCTGATGACAGGGAAGAAGCAATCAATAGTGGCCATGTTAGGAACAGGAGGAAAACCTCATCCTAACATGAGCAAGTCGAAGGTCTCGTTCATTTTAAACGAAATGGGGGGAGAGGTCCTGAGAACGATCCTTATGTGTTCCCATAGACCGTTAAGAACAGAAGGAGAACCTCGTCCTAACGCGAGCAAAGTTGAAGACCTCGTTCATTTTAGACAAGATGGAAGGAGAGGCCCTGACAACGGTCCTTATGTATCCCCACATCCCGTTAGGAACAGGAGAAGAACCTCATCCTATCGCGAGCAAAATCTAAGACCTCGTTCATTTTAGACGAGATCGAAGGAGAGGCCCTGACAATGACCCTTATGTGCCCAACAGTCCGTTAAGAATAGAAGAAGGACCTCATCCTAATGCGAGCAAAGTTGAAGGCCTCGTTCATTTTAGACGAGATGGAAGGAGAGGCCCTAATAACGGTCCTTATGTACCCCCACAGTCCGTTAGGAACAGGAGGAAAACCTCGTCCTAACGTGAGCAAAACCAAAGGCCTCATTCATTTTAGACAGGATGAGAGGAAAGACCCCGACGACGGCCTCATTGTGCCCGACAACAACAGGAGATAAGATCTCCTTCAACCTCGACTGGAGATAAGATCTCCCTCGAGCTTCAACTACAACTTCAACCTTGGCTGGAGATAAGATCTCCCTCAAGCTTCAAAGTCAAATCAATAGGAGAGAAGATCTCCTTCAACCTCGACTAGAGATAAGATCTCCTTCGAGCTTCAACGTTTACGTCAACAGGAGATAAGATCTCCTTCAACCTCGGCTGGAGATAAGATCTCTTCCGAACTTCAACTACAACTTCAACCTCGACTGGAGATAAGATCTCCTCCGAGCTTCAAAGTCTACGTCAATAGAAGATAAGGTCTCCTTCAACCTCGACTAAAGATAAGATCTCTCATGAGCTTCAACTTCAACGTCAACCTCGGCTGGAGATAATAAAATTTCCCCGAGTTTCAACTACAACTTCAACTTCGGATGGAGATAAGATCTCCCCCGAGCTTCAAAGTCTACGTCAACAGGAAATAAGATCTCCTTCAACCTCGGTTGGAGATAAGATCTCTCCCGAGCTTCAACTACAACTTCAACCTCGGCTAGAGATAAGATCTCTCCCGAGCTTCAAAGTCTACGTCAATAGGAGATAAGATCTCCTTCAATCTCGGCTGGAGATAAGATCTCCCCCGAGCTTCAACTTCAACGTCAACCTCAGCTGGAAATAAGATCTCCCCCGAGCTTCAACGTCTACGTCAACAGGAGATAAGATCTTCTTCAACCTTGGCTAGAGATAAGATCTCCCCCGAGCTTCAACTACAACTTCAACCTCAGCTGGAGATAAGATCTTTTTCGAGCTTCAACCTCAATGTCAACCTCGGTTGGAGATAAGATCTCCGAGCTTCAACTATAACTTCAACCTCGACTGGAGATAAGATCTCCCTCGAGCTTCAACGTCTACGTCAACAGAAGATAAAATCTCCTTCAACCTCGGCTAGAGATAAGATCTCTCTCAAGCTTCAACTACAACTTCAACCTCGATTGGAGATAAGATCTCCTCCGAGCTTCAAAGTCTACGTCAATAGGAGATAAGATCTCCTTCAACCTCGGCTGGAGATAAGATTTCCTCCGAGCTTCAACTTCAACGTCAACCTCGACTGGAGATAAGATCTTCTCCCGAGCTTCAACGTCTACGTCAACAGAAGATAAGATCTCCTTCAACCTCGACTGAAGATAAGATCTCTCCCGAGCTTCAACTTCAACGTCAACCTTGGCTTGAGATAAGATCTCCCCCGAGCTTCAAAATCTACATCAACATGAGAGAAGATCTCCTTCAACCTCGACTAAAGATAAGATCTCCCACAAGCTTCAACCGCAACGTCAACAAAAAACAAGATTTTCCTGAACCTCGGCTGGAGACGAAATCCCCCCGAGCCTCAACTTCAACGTTAATCTCGGCTAAAAACAAGATCTCTCCCGAGCTTCAACTTCAACGTCAACCTTAGCTGGAGATAAGATCTCCCCTGAACTTCAATCTGAACTGGTGTAGAGCCCTAAAGAGGACTTCGACAGTCGTTCTTTTTGTACTCCCTTCGAGTTTCGAACTCGAAAGTGGGGGGACTATTGTTGGGGATAAACCCCGCTCCTGCCGAAGTCCAGCCTGATGCTTAGCCTAATGCAGTTGGTAATCACGGAAGAGCTTCAATCGAGAATTCTCTTCCCAACAGTCGAACCCCACCCGATCTTCTCCAGCAGCCGAACTCATTCAGTAGCCAAACTCCTCCAACGGCCGAACCCAATCGAACTCCTCAACGACCCAGCCCCAGTCGAACTCCCCCATGGCCGAACTCCTTCCAAACTTCTTCAATCGAACTCCTACGGGAGCCGAACTTCTTCCAGATCTCTCCTTTAATCGAATTTCTACAAGAGCCGAACTCCATCAATCGGACTTCTATGGGAGCCAAACTTCTTCCGAATCTCTCTTTCAGTCGGATTTTTACGAGAGCCGGACTCCTTCAGTCAAACTCCTACGAAGCCAAACTTCTTCCGGATCCCTCCTTCAGTCGAATTTCTACAGAAGCCGAACTTCTTCCGAACTCCTCCTTCAATCGGATTCCTCCAGAAGCCGAACTCTTTTCGAACTTTTTCTTCGACCAAACTCTTTCAGAAATCGAACTTCTCCTTCAGTCGGACTCCTACGGAAGCCGAACTTCTTCCGGATCTCTCCTTCAATCGAATTTCTACAGGAGTCGGACTCCTTCCAGACTCCTCCTTCAGTCGGATTCCTATGGAAGTCGAACTTCTTCCGGATCTCCTTCAGTCAGATTTCTACAGAAGCCGGACTCCTTTCGAACTCCTTCAGTCGGACTCCTACGAAAACCGAACTCCTTCAATCAAATCTTTCCTTCAGTCGAACTCCTACGAAAGTTGAACTCCTTCCGGATCTCTCATTTAGTCGGACTTCTATGAGAACCGAACTCCTTCCGGATCTCTTCTTCAGTCGGACTTCTATAGGAGCCGAACTCCTTTCGGACTCCTTCTTCGGTCAAGTTTCTGCAGGAGCCGAACTCCTTTCGGACTCCTCCTTCAGTCGGATTTCTAGAGGAGCCGAACTTCTTCCGGACTCCAGTCGGATTTCTCCAGGAGCCGAGCTCCTTCCGAACTTCTCCTTCAGTCGAACTCCTCCAAGAGCCAAACTCCTTCTGGACTTCTCCTTCAGTCGGATTCCTCCAGCGGATTGCTTCCGGATGATCCCCTCCAAACGTATTCCCTTCAGGAGTCCGAACTCCTTTGGAATTGATATATGTCGAAGTCCACCAACCAACACCTGCTTCCTCTAAGCTATGGCTATTAAATCTCGATGAACGGTCACCATCAGTCTGCTATAAGCGATGCTACAGGCGGCACCCCCTCCGTGATAGACTTCATCAGACCTCGAGCGGCCCGCTATCGGATGGTATGGCTGTCACTATCAGCCTAACGATGCTTTTCTCTCCGTACTGAACTCAATGCAGCTCCGAACGGTCCACTATCGGACGGCATGACCGTCACCATCAATCAAGCTCCGTCTATAAAAAATGATCCTCCAAATACGTTTTCTCTAAGCTTTCTTCTTCTTTCCAAAATTCTGTCGAATTTTTTTCTTGAACACTCCATTTCTATTAGCCAAAAAAGCTGACTTGATCATCGGAGGATCCCATCGGAGCTACCACCACCGACTTCGGATGAAACTTTATTTTGCAGGTCACCGACGGCGACTTCGTCTTTCTCGGCTTCAGCTCGATCCGATCAGATTCTGCACCAACACTTCATTTGTGAGATAACTCCATTTTCAGCCATTGCCCTTTAAATTAGAAGAAAAAGCCAATTCCCTTCAACAATCTCAAATCTTGCGATCCAAAATCAAGCAAACCAAAAATAAACAGTACATTGTGACTACAAAGGATAAAGATTTAAACCCAAAAGCTAAGGAAACATAATTGGATGAAACTTTTCCACAATAAGATACAATTTTTACCTGTTCGATGCCCTTAGATGAGATCGCTGGAAAACGAAGCCGGAAATCCATCGGAATCATAACGCTTCGGCTCTCCTCGAGTATTCACCGACAGAATAAATTCCTTGTAAGCCGCGAAACATCCACCAAGCAAGAGTTCGCGGAGCTCCCCAGCTTCGAGACGAGCAGCTCGACGATGTTCCTCGAATCTGAGAGTCACTCGATCACCGGGTCACCATTGCCCTCTACCCGGTCGCCATCAAAGAAGATCGCCTTCACGGAAGGCACCTGCTCTCCATCAAGAAAACAAGAAGAAGGAAGGCGAATTAGGGTTCTTTGGATATAAGGAACTTGGGTTTGGAGGAAGGGCACGGGCGTGGGAAATTAGGTTTACAAGTAGGATTTTGGAAGAGACGCAGCGATTTGAAGGGACCGGCCGCCATTGTTGCGGCCGTGGGAGGTCTTGAGGACTCCGGCGAAGCGGTCCATGGAGAGGAGGCCGGGCGGTGCGGGGTAAGAGTACTGGACGGTGATGAGAGCTGAATTCTTCGAGGAAGAAGGTGGCGGTATAAAGACGATAACGCCCCTATGATTTTTCACATTTTACGAAAATTTCGGCGCGAAACATGAGTGGTTAATAATTCTTTGGTGGACCGGATTTACTAATAAGCAAATAATAGTTCAACTGATTTATCCAAATAGACAATGAAAGGATGTGACTAATTTTATGAATGGCTGTGAGTCTACAGATATAATGTGGCTAAGAAAAAAACCATATCGAGATAATTTAAACAAAAAAAATTGCCACCATCCGGTTTTGATGCTGAGAGGTATATCAGTTTTGAACTTTGGCAGGATCTTCGCAAGTCAAAATACCTACCACAAAGTCATGTTGAAATCCATGGAAATTGTGATGCACTTAAGGTTCTCATGTCAAAACTGCAATCCTCCAAGATAGGTTGAGATTAAGCAACACATGCAAATTGTGATGCATTTATTATTCTAAGTTAGGGCGACCATTCGATGGACCAGCATGGATGGCTTATATTATGGTTCAATTTGGTAGAAGTTCATTTTCTCCAAGAATTTCTTTCGAGAGGGATAAGAAAAAAAGAATCCATCCACTAATCTCCAACAAAATTTAAAATGATGACCGCAATCACCACTTTTCACCATATTAGAATGATATTTTTATAATTTATTTCTCCGTACCTCTTAAGATGATATATTTTAGTATGTAAAAAAGTCAAAAAAAAAAAAAAACACTTATTATATGAAAATTGACTTGGATGATCATGTCATTATCTTTTTATCATGGTCTATAAATTCAATTAATAACTATTACTAGTGAGTGTTAATTAAGCTTGTCGCAGTGTAAATAAAAATTCTTTTTAGGAGTTATTATTTTTGATAACGTCATTTTTTAAAACCTTGGTCTACATTTTATTTGGGGGAAAAAAGAATAGGAATTCTTATACTTATATAAACAATTATTTCATTTTATTCATCTTTTTATCTAGCTAAATTTCTTTAGGTTATGGGTGCTTTTGTTGATAAAAAAAAGAGGGGGATGTGAATAAATCAGGGATTTATGTCACAAATGAATTATGCTGGACTTCCCTAGAAATAATTATTCTTAGCATCAACAAATTTGACTGAAAAAATTGTATCTTCTTGTTCCTAATTGTAAAAACCTGTTGGCTAGAAAAATTATGAAGCAAATTCCTAGATTTATGCTTGATGTTTTCCCTAATTGAAAGTTGTCTTGATCCCCACCATTCAGAAAGGATAAAATTGAAAAGAATGGTTAAAGAAAGAAATTGGAAGAGAGAAGGGAGGGATGCCACCACGATGGGGCGGAAGTCATAGGAAGACGTATGAATCCTTAGAATAGAACCAAAAATATACTCTGGCATTAATGATAAATGCAAATTTTATATACATATAAAAGTTTAAGTTAAAATATAAAAAGGATAAATATAACCAATAAGAGATATAAAAGTTCTTTGCACTTGCACTGCCATTTTGGCAAGTACAAATAAATATAATACAATGAGATCAGCGAATTCCTATAGCAAGAACCAATTGGAGGTGATATAAATAGATCAATTATACATATACACACACATATGTACATATACATTTGCATGTATGCATGTGTGTATGTATATATACATATATTAGCATGAATAAAATTATATGTATCACAAGTAACCATGTGCAACATATGCTTCCACACTTTTCCAAAAGGGAATCAACTAGCTAGTCATGTAACTTTTAGTGAACATATTATGGTTAATATAAAATAATTGCAAAACAATTTATGTGGAATTGTCAAAAGAAGTGGTTATATCATAACTAATGGACATCTCTCTTCCAAATCAATAAAGGATGATATAGGAAGGATCGCAGGAATCTTCTATGACCTATTCCTTGAATAAAGTTGGAAATGAGCGTGATGTATGACAGAGAAATAGATCTTATTCAATCCAAATGTCATCCATTGATCACCACTAGTCATTACGTATATAAAAAGCATTATAAGCGGTTTGGAAAAAGAACTTTTGATCAAATAAATTTGAAAAAAAGGATAGAAATGTTAGGATGACTATTTTTTTTTTTTTTATTTTTTATTTTGATGATAGGGTTCAGCTTCACTCTTAATCTCAAGATTGCAAAAAACATGACTTTTGGATTATTACCAATCGTAATAGATAAAAACATAAACTCAAATTTTAAATTAGAGAATTTTACTCCACTAAAACCTTATTGTTCATTATATTTTCTTTGGAAAAAAAAAAAATCTCTACCCAATTCTTTCCTATATCAAAGCATAAATCATGTAGGCTTTTTTTTTTTTTTTTTGACAAAATTTATAATCCCCATTGTATTGCCCCACCATTTAAAAAACATCAAACACTTTTTAATCTGACCATTGTCCTTTTAACCTTATTATATTTTGCTCCTTTCTTGTACCTAGGCTTCTTTATATAACTCACATCAATTTTTTTCTGGGGAGGGGCCTACGTACCCTATATTTCAGCGGATCCGGTGCAAAACAGCGGCTTCTTTCGCCCAAACAGAACCCGGCTGAAAACGAGGTTAAATGCATCGATCAGAGATGACTGGTCCGTGATCAAATGGCCCATGAAGTCCCTTCCAAACTCCTCAAAGCGGACAAAGATTGATCATTCAAACATCAGTCATTTTCTAAAGCCGATGATGATGGGCCCAGCAACTGTTTGATCGGGTTCAGGAATTATTCTGTCCGCTGTGCGATAGGACATGTACCGCTCTCCCCGAGGCCTCACGCAACCGCTTCTCAGGTGCGATGCGAATCCAAACTGGCACCGGGCCTCTCTCCTTGGATTCACTGAACCCATCCTTCTTAATTCGTCGCAGGGCCAAAATACCCATTTGAATCACGTGAAAGTTTCCGATAGGGTAGAAGAAAACAAGGAGTCGAGCTGTCGAGTGGTCAAGTTGGTTCCCATGGCTCTTAGCCCAGTGTACCGGGCCAAGATCTGTCATCCAAACCTTATCTACAAGTTATAGCGAAACGGGATCACACACTCAGCATTGCACCTATGGTTGTTAGTTGATACAGAGGGGAAAAGCATTTTAATTTAATATGACACCTACTTCTCCAGCAGCCATTATAATTAAATTCGTTAGCTTGCCATCTGAGGATTAGCTTTCACAATTTATTTTTTTTTTAAATTCGCTGTAAATATGTACCTTAAATCTAGTAAAAAAAAATTTTAATCAATTTAAATTGATTCTAAAGTCTCACAACTATGATGGCACACCAACTAGCTAGACCTACGCTTTTTTTTTTTTTAAAAAAAAAAAAAAAAAAAGCCTATGGTGATCTTGATTAAAATATTTTGTGCTCTGACCGGCATATCTAAGTTCTCACATAATAGCTATTTCTTCGTAATATTATCTAATATAAATATAGAGATTGAAAAGCATATCAGCCAGACACTCAAGTTGGAATAAAGATATAAAGATGGTTCAATCTCAATTTAACAAAATATTAGCCAAGCTAAACTAATTAGCTCAATTATTAATATTATGGTATAGAAGGGAGGGTATCATTAGTGCTACATTTATGATGAGTCAAAAAAAAGTATGGCTCATATAAAAAGGAATATTTTTTGCCACGTAAGATGCCTTTTAAAAGGCAAAATCATGAAGTCCAGTACCTATGGGCTAAGATCCTAAGTGCACCAAGAGATCAAAATGGACAATATCTTATATTCCAAGGCTAGAAGTATTCTTGACCACAACATTGATATGCAACCAACTATGGTGCACCTTCCTCAACATCGTCTAAACTCTTCCTTGATATACTATAAAATGTCATGCCCCAAATCCGAAATATAATACGATCATGCTACCGAGAGTGCTGTCCTTGATAACACGAAGCCTATTGATCATAATCAACTAAAATCTCTCATAAATAAAATATAATAAAATATTTAATTTCATCATTAATCAAGTAATTAAATCAAGATTAATTCAGAGTAACTAAATCTAAAATCAAATAGCAAACCATGTCTCAAAATTTATCAATTGTTGACTATAAGATCATAATCGTCCAATAATTCTCAAGTTTGCTAGGGTGGACTTCTAAGCCTGAATCATCTATTGGTCCTAGCTTTATTCGTTTGGATAGAAAAAGAAAAAAAAAGATATGAACTACACTAGCTCAGTAAATAAAACCTACGCTTTTTTATCGAATCAAGTATAATTTTTTTTATGATAATATAATATTTTTAAAAAAATAAATATTATAAAAATAAAGTATTTCATAAAGCATATAATATATTAAGTCATAAAAATAATCATGCATGCATAAATTATGAAATTTAGTAAACATGATTCATAAATCAATCATGCTATATGTTTATATTACTCACAAATATTCATGCTAAGATCACTTTATACCCATGATAATGCCATATTTTTTAATCGATAAAATTTTTGTTTTTTGTGCCAACTTTATATCTGTTGATCGAGCCATATTTCTTATGGATCAGATGTTAACTTTTTTAATTTTAAAAATTTATTTATAATTATTTAAGAGTCTTTAAAATTTTTATATTTTTTTCTTAAAATATACATATACATCGATGGAAAAATAATAAAATTCATGCTTCATAAACATATCATTTTCATAAAACATATTCATGGAATCGGTGGTCATAATAAAATATACTTTTCATATCTTATATGCTGATCCTTATTTTATGAAAAATATAATTTCATCAATAATAATTTATTTGCATAGAAAATATGATAATTTAAAATAAATAAGGAGCATAAGATCCACTTATCTTATTCGTCCTAGATCTTCAAACTTTGTTAGACAAATTAAGTAATCCTATTTAAAATATCAAAAATATGATCGATTTCTATTTACTAAATTAAATAATATTAAATCATGAGGAAAGAGGATTGTTGACTGGATGGTTGGTCTGATAGATTGTTTGGACATCGAAGCAATTCAGGATCTCTTAACCAAGGGTCGGACTTAAGTGACTTATCAAGAAATCTTAAAGTATATATCAAGACCAAAATCAATCAATAAGAATTATTAATAATAGATTTTAAAAATACTCGACATGGCCAGGTGAGGTTGACGTATGGCATGGATATGAAAGTGGCTTTGGATCATCTTGTCAGAGTCAATATGGATCTCTAAAAGAGAAAGACAAGACTTAATACTGAAGTTCCTTGATCTTCTTAGAGAAAAAAAGTCGATAAAGAGAGAGAAAGTAGAGATAGAATTTTTATATCCATCAAAAAAAAAAATCATGATCGAGGGTCATGCTAGGTTGAGTCAATATGGGTTAACATTAACCATATTCCATGAATATTTGGCAAGGGATGGGCTAGATCCAACCTATTGCACAGATATCAAAGCAATTCTGAATCTTTTTGGAAAGATCATATCAAGTTTATATTAGGGTCTATGGATCAGATAGAAGATGAAAAGAGAGGATAGAGAGAGACACGAAAGAGAGAGACAAGAGAGAGAACCCTTCTCTCTTTCTTTCTTTTTCTTTTTTCTATTCTTTTCTCCTCTCTCTCTCTCTCTCCCTTCTTCCTATGGCATTTGAAACCCTTATTTTTCTAACACTTTTCTCCTCTTTTTCCGACCATCGGTCCAATACCTATGGGCCAAGATCCTAAGTGCATCAAGAGATCAAAATGGATAATACCTCACGTTCTAAAATCAGAAGTATCCTTAACCATAATATTAGCACGTAATGGACTATGGTGCACCTCTTGTAATCTCGTCTAGACTCTCTCTTGACTGGATAGGCTATGTTATGGTATAGAAGAAAGTATATTATTAGTCCCACATTGGTTGTAAGTAAAGAGAGAGCATGGCTCATATGAAAATGGGATATCTTTTCCACATGAGATACTTTTTAAAGGGCAAAACCGTGAGGCCCAGTATGTGTGCATGGGCAGAAGGCATCCCACGGACGGCATCGATGTTACAGTCAAGGGATCGGAAGACTGGATTGTTCCACGCCTGTATATATGAGATATTATCCACTTCGATCTGTGGCACTAATAATAGAGGGCCTCACGATTTTGTCCTTTAAAAGACATCTTATACGGGAGAGAAGGTTTTAATACATATAAGTCATACTCTTTCTTGACTTATAATCCATGTGGAAATAAAGATGCCATCCTCCCACAATAATTAATATACTCTCATAAACCTTCGAGTGGCCAGGTCTTTTGGGTTTATTATATTTTTATAAGTAAAGAACTTTACTTTTGTGGATGAAAATCAGCAAACAACTCTTTGCAAACTTAGCATTGCTCATGAAACCCATATTTCTTTGCTATTTCATTTTGATATTTAATTTTCCATAGAAGTATTGTCTCTATTGTATTACACCTATACCTAATCATGCATCATTTTTCACTTTCATCACCAAGCCCTTGAAACTGGCCTTTTTCAATATCCCATTATCACTCCTGCTAAGAGATGATAAAAATTCAACATAGTTACCATTTTTTCTGCGAAATTAAGGAGGAGGAGGCACCATTTTGACTTTTAATGTAGTAGGGACAGGAGGCAACACGATGCCGGTGACTATTGACATGGTATAGGCATACGAATCCTAGACTAGTTCTGGATTTAGGCATGTCCCATTTACCAAATAAAATGAATCGAGTTTGGGTCCAATTTCAAGATAAGTCTAAATTTTATGCACCAAAGCTACAAATCGTGCCTATATAGCCAAACCTAGATTAGGTTTACATAAGCATTAAGACCTAATTTTCTGATTCAATCCTATCTTGGTGGCTAATTGGATCAAATCCAGGACCAAAGTTCCATCCTATAAGTTTAGATTACGAGTTCAGACCAGAACAAGTCTACAAGATCATATTCGGGTCTAACCCGCCAGTATGCCGTCATCCATCTGCGCATTTTATTTAGGCTACTAATACGTGATTCCTTTTTTTATTTTTATTTTTTTCTCGAAAGGATGGCCTCGGGCCCACCCAGATTAATGCGTGACTTCTAGATGCTCGCATGCCAAAATTGAACGGTCAATGGGCTGGGTTTGACCCGACCCGATCTGACATGAGTGAGGATCCGAATACCCGTTTTTTAACCCAAGTTGATGAACCGGCATCTCCTCCCCCACAAATGCCCTCGGTTCGGGTTGTATCTTTGGCGCCAAATAATGATTGATCTTCTTTGTGAATTTTTACCATTGGATCGTTCCTTCCACAGATATCAACGCATATCTCGAAATGTCCCTGTGTGATCCAACGGTAGAATCGCTCGAAGGAATTGAATCCGTCTTTCGCGTAAGAGATACAACCCCTCTCGGTCGGGGTGCCGCGGATTTCGATTCAAGGCCGAGATCGGAGCGGACGGTGGAGAAGCAAAAGAGAAAGGAGGGCGGCAGAGAAGGAGAGGAAGCGGTCAAGGTCACAGAGGAGGGCAACAAGGGAGGAGGGATCCGTTGGGAGGATGCGGGGGCGGCCAAGGAGGAGCAGCTTCTTTAGATCGTCGAGGGCGAGGAGGCCGCCGGAGACGGTGTCCATGTCCACGGTGGCGAAGAGGCGGCCATGGGGCGGCGGAGAATACGGTGGCGCAGCGTCTCCATGGGGGAGGAGGCGGAGAAGGGGAGCACGGTCGAGACGTGGGGCAAGTATTCGGGTCGGATTTCGGATCGGGTCGAATCCTGACCCAACCCTTCGTCTTGGCAAGTCGCAACTTTCTACGTAACCCAAAATTAGATTAAATTTTACCTCGTGATTAAAAAGGAAACAGCCTAGAAGGAGCCACGATGTGGACCACGGTCAAATGTCTTATATTTTAATGGTATTAGCACACGTGCGGGTTTGACTCTCTACCTATACGTCCAAAACACCGCAAGAAAGAGCCCCTCGTTCTCATCATCCGTTGCAAGTTTGTTGAAGGAGGGGGCAAATGGATCCATGAAGTCTATGGTCAAATTGAAACAAGACTAAGACCGGTCAACCTCATCTTTTCTTCAGCACCATACCTGCCCTTGATATCCAAATGGATCATCCTCTAACGGACTTTGGAATCATCAACCACTCCACTGCATGCATTTCTACAAGCTTCCTTGTTTCTTTTAGCAAACAAAACTTACATGTGCTTGGAGGGCCGCCATGGATTGGTCAATACTGTAGAAAAGTATGATTGTGAATAGGAATGCGGCTCTAGCCAAAAATATAACTAATCAACAAAATTGATGAGGTGTTGACCAATAAGCCTTTTGATTGTTGATGCCGTCCTTGACCATAGAACTGGGAGAAAGGCCAGTAAATGGCATGCCTTCTTACCAACACTAAAACTAATATATTATCTCATAAAATTAGGACCATTTTTGTTTTTCCTTTAAGTTCATACTCTCTCCTCTCTGTGATATAAGGAGGTCATTATGTCTAAATCTTATTCATTTTTTTTTAAAAAAAAAAAAAATACTCGCCAATTCACTATTAACAAACTTTATAATTCTCACTAAGTACTGCTTGATAACTCGGCTAAAATTATTTCTATTTTTTTTTATTCTATTTTTATGCATGAAATAAAAGGAATCAAGATATTTTAAATAAGTTTAGTTGAAATCCTTTTAGAAAGAAATTTATTTTAAAGAACAAAAAGGAAGTAATTATGTTTGACTAGTTGCTCTATCTCTACCTTCATGATGTATGGCTATACAAATTCATCCAAAAAAGTTCTACCACCAATTTATCTAGACCCTATACATTGCACCAAGAATGCACTTCAACTTTGACAAATGAGAGTGATAGTGTTGTTTTTTTTTTTTTTCCCTTCACCGATCTAAATCTCAAATTTTGGGGTGATGATGGTTAAGAACCATGGGAGTCATATTATTATCATCAATACAGCCCTTAAGATGTAAGATATTGTCCCTTTTTCATTTTTTTTTTGGTAAACGTCCCCTGTTCATTTGTCACGAGATAGCAAAGTCATTTCATACATGGCCTTAAGCATCATTTTTGATTCCGTCAAAAGAGAGCAATAAATGAGGATGCAGTGCAATATATTGTTAGGTAAGTATGACCAATAGAAACACGATATAAAAAAAAACTATAAAACCGGTCATTAAAAGTGTGTCAAAAGCAATAGCTGTCGACAACAAACGTTGGAAATCAACATAAAATTATAAGAATCATGTACCCTCATCGCTTTGTCAAAAGTTTGCACAAAATATTCATAACAAACAATGAAAGTCAAATCATGATTTTTTTCAATAAATCCCTTTCTCTCTATCTCTACTATGACTTGTCGCCTATGTCACGACACTCATTCGCTTTTCCTAATTTTGAGCTTAAGACTAATACCACCAGCATCAAAAGGTCACTCTAAATATAATCCAACAAAACAATGAAAATTCTCGAAAATTTTTCGATTCTATTCAAACATTGATAGGTCTAAAAGTTCCCAAATGTCCGGTTATTAATTACTTCCTAGGTCAAGATTTTAGATAAATCAATTACAAACAATTTATAAATCAAGATTTAAAAACCACGGAGGATCATGGCTGCAATTTTCATGTTAGAAGAGTTGAATGGTCAAAACTCAAAATCATAGGAAGCAAAACAAGCTCCTTTCGCTCAGCAGTCAGCACAACCTAATTCCAATAATGGTAGACCTTCTAGACACCTCAATGTTCGTGAACAGCCTTGGAAACATCAATCTTCCAATCCCCTAAAAGACCACTTGCAAATATTATTACTATTAGCATTCAACGTGTGGCATATTATTTGAAGAATTAATGGTGATAGGGTGTTGTAGCTTTCTTCAACCCGACAGTTTTTTAATTATTAGGGTGAGGGCCAAGTGATAGGATCCTGAAGTAGAATGTTAAACGTATGTAAAACATTCGAGGGAGATTGATGGGCGCTCAAATAGAGAGATAAGAAAGGTTGGGGTGGTGCAATAGGACCCACGCTACATCCAAGGGCCAGCACCGGCGACGAGAACGGAGGGTCTGTGGTGGTGTATTGAGACAAACAGGATACACCATACCGGTCCAATAAAAGAAACCCTGCCAGGGTGGAGTCCAAAACAGATGGAATTGCCAATTATTAGGGGACAGATGATGACGTGGCTAACGTGGGAATTGGGTTGGTGGGAATTGGGTGTGCGGGCTGGAGAGCGGGGATGACGTCTTCGGAGAAGCGAAGCGACCACCAGAAAGGCAAAAGAGGCGTTGTGCGGGGGACGGGTGGGTGGTGGCGGTGGCCCCCACCAACCCGACCTTATCCTTCCAAGTTGTCCAGAAACATTGCACCTCACTTTGGTCACGTTATCATCATCGCCAATTCCTCGCCTGCTTTTTGACCCCAAGTCCTCTTGCTCTAGTGGGAATGCCTTACTTTTTAATTGTGCGATCTGTACTTTGATAATTGATATTTATCGTATAAAAAATTCTAAAAGAAAGAATTATTTTTAATCAATTTTTAATATAAGAAAATAATTTTAAATATTTATATATATATATATAGTATAGTTTTAAAACTCTATACGAAGAGCATGGATAGATGAGTAATATCATAGACAAAAAAAAAATATTCTTATTACTATGTAAATAATATAAAATAAAAATTAATATTATAAATAATTAATTTTTTTTATTTTTATTTTACAAAATATTTATTAAATAAATTATATATTATATAAAATTTTCATCTCCTATGCTGGTTAAATAACAACTTAGACCAACCAACATGCATGCATGCCTTAAATAATTTTTATATGGATAAAATATGTTATAATTGAAACTTCCATCATCGGAGAGTATCTTGCAATCTACTACTCATCTACCATCCCAAGTTGATTCCGATCCTTATTTTATCTCTGCTATGTGTGTTGGTGCCCTCCTCATAACTATAGCTGTTGTTTATGATGGTGACGAAGACGCTGAATGATGAAAAGAAAAATATTTTACCTAAATCTCATTGAGTTCAGATTTTCTATGATTATTTTGCACTATAGAGAGCTGTACATCCTTAGATGATCATCGTGTTATTAATTTCATAGACAAAAAGTTGTCGATTATCTTGAAATGTATTTTTTTTTATAACCTTTCTATTCTTAAGATGAGTGACAACTGTCCATCTTCGAGATAAATAATGTCCTAACTATCTAGAACCGTACAACCTTCTATGACACCAAATATGCATCATTGATCATTCCGACCTGGTTCCAATTGACTAATTCGAGCAATTAAATAGTTTCTTACAACTTTTAGAAGCCATGTGTCCTACTCACCTGTATATGTTTCTCTCATCTAAATGCACGAATAGGTATAGCAAGCTTCAACATATACATATTTATAGACAATTATAGCAATTAGTTCATAGAACATGATTTGTGTGTCTGACAAGGTGTATTCCTCAAAATATCGCTCTAACGGATTCATCAATCCAACATTGTTCCTACAATACAATATATTCTTCCCTCATTGATGGTGCATAATTGAGCTATAGAAATTAGTTAATTTTAGTCCACATTTTAGACTGCATTTGCCATCCAAGGAGAGGGTGGCGAGAGGCTCTTTTGTTTCCATAAAGTACATTCTTAAAATCCTCGTTTTGATTTTTTGGGATTTGATGGTTGGTGCTATTTCATTCAACGTATAGCTAAATGTTTTCATTGATGGCTTTGACCGGATCCTCTAAGACTTGGCAGCTGATGTAATCTTATCAAGCATACGATAGGATGCTTTTATAAAAGATCCTAACATGATTTTTTGAGATTTGACAATTGATGATATCTTATCCAACACACAGCCAGCCATTTCTATTAATAGTTTGATTTGAAAGGATAGTGTGGAGGTTCTTTGTTGTCTTATTCGATCAGAATGATCAAAGCTGAGGTCGGGGCAGATGCAGCTTGACGCTCATTCTGCATTCAAAGATGGAGGTTAGCCGCTAAGTAGGAGTTAGCCTTCGAAATCTAGATCGAGATCCGATGTTTGAGGAGCGCCAATGATAAAGATTGGCAGCCAGCATGCGGGTCGATGGTTGATGCTTGAATTGGTGGCCGATCTATAAGTCAGCCATGATGAAAGAGTTTATTAGGGTTTTTAAGCAGCTGAAGCATGGCAGGAGGTCGACCTCTAGGTTAGTCTTGACCAAGGCTTGTTGAGGACCCTGGTCCGGATGCAAGGATTTTACCCATAGCAACTGCAAACATAAATTCTCATGTAAAATGTCTCATACATCTGAAATAAAAATCACATCGATAGAGGGAAGTAAAACAACCTCTGGTTGGTAGGTAGATACTTTTTTTTTTTTTTTTTTTATGAGTTTTAGATGTAACCATGATATGTTTCTCACTTTTCATATCGATAGAAGTCTAGCATATGGAGTTACATTTGATCAACAACATTTAACTAAACATATGATTAAAACATCTAATTTGCTGCAGATGATGCAACCAAACATTCCAATGATGTCTATATAATTGTCAGTAAAAATTAAAAGAAAAACGCAAAACGACTCTGTCTATTTCTCCCAGCACCATCCTCCCACCTTCTGCTGACGATGAAATCGGCGAGTAAATATATGAACGGCCAATCTTTCCCAGGCGACTTGAATACAGACGACGCCGAGGCTGACATGGCGCGCCGCTGACGACCCATTCGTGACGTCACCCTTCTACGGGCTCCCATCTCCACCACTCCCCTTTTTAGTACCATCGCCAAGCAAATTAACGATAACAATTAAGAAAAATGAAAAGTAACGCTACCACGCAAGGATTTAAATAATACAAAATTTCCACACGTGCTTACGCTGAGGAAATTTCAAGGAAGCACGAGCTCTTACCTCACGCCGTGCCCCCGGATTTCACTTAAAACTTGATTTTTCTCCCTTTCTCCCCACCTATAAATAATCCCGCCACCCCCCCCCCTCTCCTCCCAACCATTGCACAAACCATCTAGATTCTGGCCCGCTCAAAACCTCAGATTCCTTGCTTATCCTCACCGGCGGTGACCAGAAATGTACTGCCAGGAGCCCAGTCCCGGGGCTGAGCTGGCCCTCCTCGAATCCATCCGCCACCACCTCCTTGACGACCCGGCCCCCCCGGCCGCGGTCCCGTCCTCCGCGGCGGCCGGAACCCCCGTCTACTGCCGGAGCTCCAGCTTCGGCAGCCTCGTCGCCGACCAGTGGGGTGACCTTCCCTTCCGACTCGACGACCCCGACGACATGGTCGTGTACGGCGCCCTCCGCGATGCGTACTCCCATGGTTGGAACCCCTCACCCGAAGCCGGTAACGTCACCGCCCCTGCTGCCGTCGTCGTCAAATCGGAGCCCGTGACCGAGCTGCCGGTGGCGACGCCTGCGATCCAGGCGCATCCGGCGCCGGCGCCGGCGCCGGCGAAGGGGAAGCACTACAGAGGGGTGAGGCAGCGGCCGTGGGGGAAGTTCGCGGCGGAGATCAGGGATCCGGCGAAGAACGGGGCGAGGGTATGGCTGGGGACGTTCGAGACGGCGGAGGAGGCCGCCATCGCCTACGACAAGGCGGCCTACCGGATGCGCGGCTCCCGCGCGCTGCTCAATTTCCCGCTTCGGATCGGATCATCGCAGGCCGCAGCGGCGCCGGCGCCGGCGGTGGCGTCACCCTCGAAGAAGCGCGCCTCGCCGGAGCCCTCTTTCACCTCTTCCTCTCCCCACTCCCCATCGTCCTCGTCGTCGTCGTCGGAGAAGGCGTCGCCTAAGAGGAGGAAGAAAGGGGAGGCTGCGGCTGCGGCGATGGCGATGGCGATGCCTCCGGTGGCGGCGACCTCCATGCCTCCTCCTCCTCCTCCTTCTCCGGTTGTGGTTTCGGTTCCGGTCCAGGCACAAGCCGGTCTGGGTTTCGCGAGCCGGCAGGAGGGTTTCTCGGTTGGGCCGGTCGTGCAACTGCCACGTGTCGGTCAGCTCTTGGTGAGTTAATCAGTGGTAGTGGTAGTGTTAAAAATCCGATCAAGACGGGTCGGGTAATTAGCGGCCAGAACGGGCGCTTTTCGATGGCTCGAAATCGTGGAAAGTTGAGGGGGCAAAAAGGATAAGATGGAAAGGAGGTGGAAAACGGGTACCGGAAGGTCTGTTCCGCCCCTACTTTGGAGGGGCAAAACAGAAGATTTCTGTTTCTACGATGTGGTGTAGTGGCTTTGGGGTTCTTGTGTGTGAAAAACTTTATCGTATAAAGTATGAAGAGTTCTAGATGATCCTCTTTATTGGTTAGTAATAGTGAAGGTTCCATCTCTACAAGGGATTTCTAAAGAAAGGTTTTGAATGATCTATATCTAAATGGACTTGGGCTACAAGCATAGACTTAATGAGATCACTACTTAAACTCAATCTATTTAATTCACAAAGTCAAAAATATAGTGACAGCAATGTGAATTGCCATCAAAACATTGGCAACGTAATCTGAGAGCATATAATCGGATGGAATTCTTAAGTATCTAGAAGTTTGACTTCGAAATGTACGTAAAACAAGAATGCAAAAAATTAAATAATCCAACAACCATCTATGTGGGGTTGGCTCCATGGACCATTTTGATGCTGATCCCGAACACTCCGCAATAAGTATAGGCAAATGTTCAGAGTGGTCAAACTGTAAATATCTAGAATCAGGGACCAATGTGAAAGCAGACGCAGACTTTGGATTTCAGGGGAAAGCAACAGCATTAAGAAAGCATTGGCATAAAGTAATGCTGAATGACTTTTTTTAATCCGGTAGTGTTAATTCTTAAACTGCTCGGCAATTAAATATATAGACAGGTGGTAGCCATACCCTTTTATTTTTTCTTCACAGGGATGCTAGGCAGAGTTCAGGGATATGGTTCGCATTTTCTATATGTGAATTAGAAGCAACAACGACCAGTGAGAAAATTTGACTTGCAAAATCAGAAGGCTTGGCAGCTCTTTTTTTTTTTTTTTTTTTTTTTTTTTTTTTAATAAAATAAATAATGTAATAATGAATCTGAGAGATGTTCTGAGTTTTTGTGACCGCCAACTTATAATTTCCGATAAATATGTGGATGATGTTTTATTTCTCTCAAACCACGAGCTAACTAGTTGATGTCGATCTATAATCATCCAAGAATTAAGCGAGCCTCGTGAATTGGGGCTTGTTACAATTGTCACACCTCTTTCAAACAGCTACAAATTTTGGGTTTGATTTAGAGATTATGGATCCGTAAAAATCTGGACTTGAATAATAATATTGCAGGTGGCTTCCTTTCTCTCGGAAGAAAAGAAAAATTTTAAATGAGCCTCACTCCAAAGAAGACACCAAAGTTCCGTGGATGGATGGCATTTCTTAGCCATGTTCCTTGCTTGATATGTTCATTGCCCTCCTGTGAAGGGCAGTGCATACTACCACAACTGTAATAGATGCTTGTTCATATATTTTGAAGAAAACAACTAGTCCACTCCTTTCACCTACAGTGGCAAGTTGTGGGACAAGCATCGAATGCTAGAAAATTTTTTAAGAAGCTAGTAGAGAGTCGTGACCTGGATGGAAGCTAGAGGATTCCAACAGTGGGGCACACGAAATTTGTTTTTTTGTATTTCTTTACTTTAAGTAAAAAACAAGCAATCAACATTCTGCCCATTGATTGCTTTCACGCCTACGAATATTTTTATTTATTGCGCACTGATTTGGAGAAAGGCTGCAATCCCACCTCTTCTAGTCGACCAAGCCAGCTAACTCGCTCCAGTCCTCGAATCCGGTTGGAACTCTTTGATGGAAACAGCTGAAGGGGGCATTTAACCGGAGTTTATTTTGGACCAACTCAAGTGGAAACGAACAGCCAGCCGGATTAAGCTGATCTAGTCCTCCCCATCGGAATAACTTTTCTCAATTATTAACCGGACGAAAAAGGGCCACGTCACCGTGCAGCAAATGCAATTCAAATATCCTGGAAGCACATGATCATATTCATGGTCAGCAACTCCATCACATCCTCATCCTCACCAAATAAAAATATCAAGGGGCATTTTTTCTTTGCATCCCATGCCTGGAATGAAATATCCTTCTGTCGGTCACCCCTCAATAGCTAATCCGTCCAACCGCAAAAGGCATGCGTTCCAGAATCAAATTATTACTTTAGTAATAAACACGTCCATAAATCTAAATCAGGACCGACCCACCAATCAATCCAATCCCGGATATGCAACCAATTTATCAACATCTCCCAAGCGGCGGCCACATGCCACACCCATAAAATAAGCATAATAAATCGTCCATGAACGGATGGTGATGTCACAAGAGATGGATGGGCCCCAGCGACGAAGAAAACCGCTTCGGGAGCACGAGGGAGGCAAAGGAATGGTAAGCGAATGGAATCTGACCCTAGATTTAACATCAGATCTTTCGATCTCCTCTTGAATTTCCAAAATAGCATTCAAAATCCAGAACCTAACATCTTCGCTTCATCAAGTCCAAGACTTCAAAGTCTTTCTCATCTCATTCGTGTGGGTGGGCCTTTGTCACTTTTCTTGGTGCAGCAGATTCCAAGCCCTATTTTTCCAACACCACGAGACACATGGGAAACAAGATCCAACGCTACCCCCTGCGTCGAAGCTTCCATCTGCCATGAACACGAGGTGCTGCTTCTAAACGATAGGGGTCCCCATGCCGCATATTCAATTCAGCATTCTCCGGCAGAGGCCCAGGTCAAAGTCACAGGATCAAAAACGGATGGTGGACAGAGCCAGGTGGGGCCAATACAGGCTACATATTGTCACGGGCACGAGCCCCTAGGAAAGACCCTGCAATCAGAAACGGACCAGATCGATACCCTTCCCTTGTTGACGGTTGACTGGTGAGGTACTTGGACAAACTTGTATTGGTCTCTAACATGATTCCCAGTAACATGCATGGATGAGACGTCCCCAGGTACAGAAATAATCAAACATCTATTTTGTACCCACTGTACAAGCAATCTCCTTCTTTAAATAACGCACGAAAGGAATGCAAATGGTTGAAAACCAATATTGGCGAGAGATATAACAGCCTGCTTGATTGTAGAACATCTTTGAGCCCGAGAAGGACCGTTCGCAGGGAAAAAAAAAAAAAAAAAAGTTAATCCCCCCCGACTTGAAACAGGCCAACCACAAATTCCCTCCCTCTGCCTATGGCATCGGCGCCCGCCTCCTGCAATGAGAATAAGGGGGGAATCAATGCAATAAGACGCCATTACATGTTAGACGTGGCAGAATAATGTTGAACAGGCAAACAAAAGCACAGGATCGTGATGATATAAAATTCTGGATAGCTTAGATAAGTTGAGCAGAGAGGAGAAATATCAAACTCCATGTTCTTCCTAACTTGATTGAGAGCAGGTGCTGGCGAGATAGCACAAATAATGAATAAAGAAGATTCGCTGATATGGGCTGAGATCATGCATACAGAGATGCAGCCGCACCAGGAATGCAACCGATGGTGCATCGAAAGCAAACTCAAATTGAAAGAGGGAGTTTAACTGTCTCATGTTGGAAAGATGCTAGTATCATATCAGATTTGTTGCTAGTATTCATGTGAAATCATAAGATACAACAATTCTCAACCAAAGATAGGCTTGATGACCATATAGATGCACGAATATTTCAGCCATAGATTGGACAAATTATGGGTGGTTGAGTTTGCTGATATACATGTTGCTTATCAACGGGCATTTGCATAAAACTTGTCAGATGTCAAAATGATGGACAAGCCGCAACACATTTATTAAATCCACATTACCTCTTGGGTCGGACGCGATCCTCTTCATAGTCCATCATTCCTCCATGTTCGAAGAACATCTCATCGTGGCCTCGTAAGTCCATGTCTGCCTGCTTAAAGTGTTTAGCTTCTGCCACCAAGTAAGTAAGACACATCGACCAATATTGCCCATCTTTGATAAGCAGTTTAGCTACTACATGCTTTTATGTGCAGTCTCAAATGATTTTATAAATGACATAAAACAAGCAAAATAATGATAGAAGAGTGCACACAGTTCTATGTGGAGTTGGACTTCACATATTTGGGTAAGCAGCATGTATTATATCTGTTAACAGCTTAAATAAATATAATTGTACTCAAATCCTCAAACTCACCTTGAGAGATTTTTTCACTTCTTCCACTCTGTCTTCAATTTCCTTGCGGTGTTTCTTAGTCGCCTCACTCATTGTGTCAGCCCACTTGATTTTATCTTGAATGGAATGAAGCAAACTATCTGACGTGTCCAACCTGAAGGGTATTCATCCACAGATGGAAGCAAAAAATCATAATAAATATTGGATCCTGAAATAGCAACACAAAAAGGCAAGTTCTGCTCCTGTACGGAAATGAAACCAAGAGAATACTGAGTTAGAAAATGTGCACACACGTGTGTGTGCATGTGGGAGTGAGAGAGAGACGCACAGAAAGGGGTGGGTGGGGGAGGTTGCTTGCATTTGTTCTTGCGTGTGCACATGCCCACGCGCATGCACGCACACACGCACAGAGGGGTGGGCGGGGGAGGTTGCTTGCATTTGTTCTTTCCTATGGAATCAGAACCAACCCCGCACACAGGCACAGAGAGGGGTGGGTGGGGGAGGTTGCTTGCATTTGTTCTTTCCTATGGAATCAGAACCACCCCATACAAACAAGACAAGACGAAGGATAGAGCAGTAGCATGTTGTGAAAACACTCGTCAAAAGAACATAAGACATTTCATTTGCTTCTACATTGGTAGGGCCTGAAAGGAAAGGCCTAACATAAACTGATTAGCTGAATGTCATTTTGTTTGAGAAAGGAGGTGTTATAGCTGTTCAGACCGAACTGGCTGCAAGTGGATGTACTAGGCTAAGCTTAGTGGAGAATTTTAAGTGATGCAGCATAAGACCTAGAATTTCAACAGATGGAGATTTGAACACAATGAAGGACATCTATTTTCTCTATCTAAGAAGAAATGCTGAGGACATCAATTTTCAACAGATAGTGATTTGAAGAAGTTGGAGCATGACCTTGTTTATACTCAAGGCTTCGATAAACACAATGAAGCCAAGGGATCCTCACCAATACCAGAACTGGGAATTACATTAAGGACTTTCTGAGTGAGTAATCAATTTTTCTATTCAGGGAAGGAAAAAAGAAATATAAATATATAGGGTTCACAATAGCTGATCTTGATAAGAAATCAATGAACAAGTATCTTCGTCATAAATAAACCAAACAAATAAAGAATAGACATCCTTAACCCATGGGAGAATGCAAAATACCTACCCTACTAAAGTCTCTGAGATAAAATGACATAATCCCACCCATATTCCATAGCCAAAAAAATTCTAATAAGACTTGAACTGAAGTCAACCTATCCAAAAAGCATTGAGTATACTGTTAAAAATAAACTCATGGCGATCATGTTACAACACTTGAAAGCTAGGCTGCAATTGACTCTAATTATTGTCTATAAAAATCTACAAAAGTTTCCCGCTATAAGTTTTTTCAAACTGTAATAATTATATGTTAACTATAAAATCCTAGTTCAAATTCCAAGAGGTTCAAAATAAGCCAAACTTCTAACCAATGTTTCCAGTCTCAGTACTTGTCCTGCACTTGTAGCTTATCAGTACAGGTCAGGTTGGTATGGTACACCCCCATACCAACACATGGTTAATGCTGCAGCAGCAGCATCTTATCATGTCGACATATCAGCCCTTGATACGCATGATATGAGGAGGTTTGAGTTGGTATAGAAAATCTTGTTACTAAGCCCATGTCATTTTCCTCTTCTATATTATGGATTTGTTGAGGTACACCATGATCACTTCTACACTGCTTCAAGTGCATAATGGAATTCCATGTTGTCAGAGAATAATTTTTTTCATCAATTAAAGAGCAGACTCCAATGGCATGTGGCGCTGATCCTGTCATCATCTAACTTATCGCTGATTATTGCCCATAAATTTTGGAGCGAACATCTATTGGTTTAAACTGCATGAATGCAATTCAGGGAGGTTAGCACATCAGATCATCCATGTCAATCTTTGCCTATCAGCATGGACCATGCATTTTGTAATGAGATATAATAAGTGATTGGGCATGTAACTACCAAGGGACGTTACAATACCATGCCATGCCAAATTGTAATCACCATTGTTGTGGCATGTGATACTTTAGAACATTTCATTTGCTTTTAAAGAATCGAGTCGGAATGATGTCAACATTTTTTCTCTTTCCTTTAATGAGGTGTTTGCATCTTTCAATCATGCTGTATTTTCCTCTTGATGCATGTAAAACTCATGAAGGTTAACACAAGACATCGTAAACTTCGTTAATGGCTTTCTACATATATATCTTCTTTTTCCACATCCTTGACATATTCAGCATTACAAAAGGGTTTACAAAGAAGTTATGCTTGGACATCAACCCAATCTCAATTTTCTAATGAAGACCGACTAAAGCAGCTTGAAAAAAGATTATGCTTGAGCTCAGAGCAGCAGCCAATACCCTTTTCGTTCGGTAAAGGAACAAGGCAAGATTAAGACATCATGACTTTGGGGAATCAACCTCATGGACACTGCTATTTTCTCATGTAAGCTTTCTTTCCTTTTTTTTTAAAAAAAAATTCTAGGTGACTTTCACCAGTCCATCTTGATCCAAATCAGACATTTGAATACTCATGATAGGACAAATGGATTGAGTGTCATCTATTCTATTATGCCAAATTGATGATGGGATCTGAGAATTCTCTTCTTATATTCAAGGTCTGAAGCCATATGAAAGGCAATGACCGATTATGAAACTTTAAAGATCAATCCTAGGGATCAGATAAATTTTTCTTTTTTTTAAAAAAAAAAACTAGGGAAGAACAGTGCAGAGGGTCTCCAATGACTATCCAATTTGAAGTCCACTAAAGATGACTTGTAAGATCTTCACAAAATAGTTTTTCTTTTAATCAAGTCTGGATCTTCTATGCCTGCATGTGGTGTGCCCTGCACGTGATTGACGTGCACACCAGGCCCTGCATGCTGCATCAGCATCTTGGTGGGCCCCTACCTGACGAAAATGCAGCATGTGGGGCCAGAGCATGCACCAATCATTACAACATCAGAATTGTATAATTTAAATCTTCCATTATACTTGATCCTATTACCCTAGCGTCCTATCCATCAAGTCAAACTGCCTTCATTATCAATCAAAAACCTCACGACTGGTTCATAAAAATAACATAGTCCACTAGCAAGAGTAAATTCATTTATTTTTACAACTTCATATTTCTTTAAAATTTAAGATGAACTTGTTTATATATATTTCCTTCACCAGGTTCCAAATTGAATGGGGAAATTTAAAACTTTTTTCTACATTTGTGGACAAGTTTATACAAGCAAAGAAAGATGCATTAGGTCATTATATCAGATTTTTATATCATATGAAATCTTTAAATGAGGGATACATGTTAAAAAACAAAATAAAAATAGTCTTGATATTACTTTATCTTGAAATGAATAAATCAGGTTAAAAAATGTGGGATTTCCGGACATCTTTAATATATACAAGCAAGATTATGTTGTATTTCATAAAATCCAAGAAATAAGGAATATATTTTTCTAAAATAATCAAATTCTTAAAATATTTTCTACATAAAAGGGATTCCTAAATGTCGACATGACTAAATACATTTGGTGTATAAAATTCCCAGCAAATATAAGTATTTGGTGAAAGTAATGCATGTTATTTGTTGGATGAACATGCAATATGATCATTCTCTTTTATTTCAATGCATGGTCCCAAGTTCCCAACTAATTCTCCAGAGTCCTATACATTGTAATGTGATAGTACTACTATTTTACATTCACTATTTTATCTTCAAACTGTTCTGAATTTTTCTGTTAGTAAACCCTTTTGATTGAGTCGCCCCTTTAGCACTTTCTTCATCTCCCCGGAGGAATATCAGATCAATCATCCCTAATAATCTACCACTTCTGCTATTTCCTTTGTAATACAAGTAGGATTTGTTGCTAAAAGTGATCAAAGAAAAAGTTGGAAGCAATACAATTGGCACATTATCAACAGGCAGCCAGAGAGACATGCAACAAGGAATAACTAGCAATCTCGTAGGCAGTTTGATGTCCTGTTTACTACAAACAGATAGTTGAATTCAAATTTAATATGGGAGAATTACAGGTTAAATCCATTAGTTATCAAAATATATGGTTTGCTAGTTAAGACCATTTTAAATAAAAGCATATGCAATGAATTCCCCAATTTAGAGCCACATTATAGACATTTTCTTCCATCTCGTTGCTAAACCATGCCAACAGAAGTTCCACACTTAGCATGTAACTGATACTTAAAGACCCATCTTGATTAGCTGACAAGACAGACATGGGAAAAGATATTACTAATGAAACAGGATAACAAACTGAGGCCACAGGAGACATGATGTATTGTACAATGTCCCAAAAAAAAGGTAGGTTACCAGTTTGCTAATGTTTGTATCATGTTATTCAGTTGTTCAGGTCTAAGATCCCTCCCAGCAGCAAACTGGACCTGCACCACAAATCAAAGTGAAGGATGTATACTAACAAGAGATTTGTTCATTAAGAAAAGAAAAGAGGAAATCAACGAACAAGTCCGCAGCAAAGTTATTCATACCTCAAAGCACCTGCTCAACTGATCCAGTTTTCCTCTAACAATACCCTGCAAGAACCACATAAAACATAACCAAAAGCCCATTACTTCAGTCATGTATTTCCACAAAATAACATTATAAAATAAGAGTGTTAAAAAAAAAAAATTCTGTGAACCAGAAGAAAATCAATGCAGGGACATCATAATTCTCAACCATGTGATCATAATCAGTGCCCACTGAGTCAGATTCCAGCATGACTTTACATTGAAGAATACTATTCCACCAAGACCGAAATTTTCCGAACGATAAGGTATTTGCATATGCAATTAACATATTCTTTTAGAACAAAATATGAATCTCTGTTAGACTATAAAGAGGTGAAGCTCATATTGATCCATAACCACAACCATCAAACCTAGTCCCAAGTATCTGTGGTCTTCTGTATGAGTTCTCATTCACTCTGAATTCAAAACTAGAGCTACCTACCTCAAGTTTTCCCGTCTTCTTCCTACATCTCGAACAAAAGATAAAGTACCCCTCTCACCCCCACCCCCCCTCCCCCCTCCCCAAACAAAAGGAGCTTCTCAAATCCTTTTTGTGCATATCTACATTCTCCATCAATTCTCCACCAATTTGTCCTCTGTTGGTGCAACTCCTAAAATTCCCCTAATATTTTCATTTCTCATTTTAGCCTTTCCACTTTTACCAGGCATCCATCTCAGCATTCTTATTCATGCTACATTTAGCTTTCTTTCTGGAACCCTCTTTCTGTCTAACGTTTTCGGCTATACAACATTGAAAGCTTTACGGTTGTGTTTATAACGTTTTCCTTTAAGTTACCAAGGTATGCATCAATCATCTAATACCTCAATTAAAGCTCTTCACTCCATCCAACCATTTCTAACTCTATCATATGTCTTCATTTATCTCTCCATTACTTTAGATCCTATATTACAGAACTGACCACCCTGTGCATGGTTTCTTAAAAAATATGTGTGGTATGGACAGGAAAAATGAGGGCTCACAAATAGAAAAAACAAAACACTTACCGCATACATGCACTCATTGATGAGAAAGTCTTCAAGTTCCCTTACATTGGAAACATCTAGTTCTTGCATAAGTTGATCGTAAGGCAATACCTGACAATCACCATTGTTAACAGCAAGAAGCAAAAGCAATGCAGTTCATGTTAAGAGCTCCCACAGGAACTGGTTCAGCAATTAGCCCAAAGATTAACCCTGGGAAAGTGTTTGGTCCATCATAAATTTAAGATGTATCACATTTGTGGCCGCAAAATCAATGAAAGGCCACAAACTTATATCTCAAAGAATACAATATGGGTATAAGTCAAACTAATGAGAAGCATGAATAATAGAAACTGATATAACTTCATATGAAATAAAAGTTAAGAACACATGCCAACCCCAAAAGCAACTCTCGTGTCTTTTGTCACTAAACAATTATCCCTTGCAGTAAAATTTATGCGAACCAAGCTACAAAAAGAGCCCAAATTATTTTTTCAAGCTACAACCTTGTAATGAAATTTTTAACTCCTATTAGACAGGCTACAACCTTAACTCATGCATTGGCATGACTAGAGGAAATCAACATAGCTAATATGGAATCTAACTTTAGAATACAAGCTAGCCATAGAAAGAGCTCTTTTCCTTTTTCATTGAATAACTTTTAATTGCAGTGAAATTTATAAATGCATGCCAAGCTACAAATAAAGCTTAGATTGTTTATATATGCTACAAACCTTGCAATGAAATTTTGCTCCTATTTGGCATGCTACACTTTCATGCATTTTGAAATCACCATAGATCCCTTGCGTTCCATAGTTTGTCTACATGAATCACTAGTAAAAGTTATAAAGACATTCACCATGTCTTTGACCACTTTGCTAATTATGCAGACAAACTCAGATATGGGATACAGAATCAAGGATGACATGGGAAGAGCACAAACTCTTACAGGTTTGCCATCAAGATGGGTATACATGACATCTACATATTAAAAACTTTGATCATAAGCTTGATTATCTGCAAGCAGCGGCATCAACTGTCTTCATTACATGTAGTCTTTTCAAAGAGAAATCATTACTTCTCTTGTATCATTTCACTTTCAGTGCTTATACTTTACCTCAATGAAGATCTTAGAAGATGTTAGAGAAAAAGGCAGATAAGTACTAGCATCTAAAAGCAGCTACATGGCTTCTCTATTATCAATGAAACCAGAAAGGCCGTATATATCCTTAAGGTTGCCATATAGCACATGTTAAGAGCCAAATCTTTCAAATTTTAAAAAAATGCTACTTTGTTGTTTATCCCAACATGCATGTGTTAATCTGCATGTAAATGTTTCCATTAGACATATTGTTCACTGTTGCTGTTACGGAATAGAACATACAAGCATGATCACATGGTGTTTCTGTTTACATGCCAAAGAAATCCTCAGTGCTAGTTTTCAATATTTGAGTTTATATTCAGCTATCTTGCTCAAAAAACAATCAAATAAACTACCAAAATCCTTAGAAGTCTTTATTTATTCTTCCTTTTTTTTTTTTTTGAGAAATAAAATAGGACAACACCACCAGGGATCAGATCCTACGCCTCCCCCAAGTGGAAAGGGGTGCAAACCAGCTGAGCTAAGGCTGGTTGGCACACAGAAGTTCATATTATTATCCTGGGCCTCTCCCAAGTGGAGAGGGGTGAAAACCAGCTGAGCTAAAGCTGGTTGGCACACAGAAGTCCATATTATTATCCCACTATCACTCTTCTTGAATTCCAAGAAGTATATCTTAGAATATGATTATCATCCAAAATTTCAGATCTTAAGATATACATCAAAACACAAGATGAGTGATAGTGGAAAGATGTGATACTTGTTAATGGAAAAGATAATGTTGCATTTTCTTATTCATCTCTTCATGAATACAACTCTTTAAATATACTAAAATGAAATAGCTACCATAGTAGCTTTATAATTGTATCCAAACACATATGAAAACTATGCAATTGTGTCAAACAATCAAATAATTATGGTAGATTTGACTCTGGAATCTCTATAGTAATCACCACCATAATAGCCATAATATTGACGACCATAATGGCCATAATATTCTAACCATAATAGCCATCATAATAGCCATGATATTGACGACCATAATGGCCATAATATTCTGACCATAATAGCCATCATAATAGCCATGATATTGACGACCATAATAGCCATAGTATTCTGACCATAATAGCCATAATATTCTGATCTTGGAATCCTTGAGGTCATACTTATCATAGTGGTCATGATCTTGACAACTCATTATGATATTCACCATAATTTTAATATATTTTATTCTTAACACTCCCCCTCAAGCTGGAGCATAGATATTAATCATGCCCAGCTTGTCACAAATGTAATCAATCCTAGCTCGGGTAAGACTCTTTGTAAACAAATCGGCTAGTTGATCTTTTGAGTGTATGTAACTGGTGGAAATAAGCTTTTGCTGAATCTTTTTCCTCACAAAGTGATTATCAACTTCAATGTGCTTCGTTCTTTCATGAAACACTGGGTTTGATGCAATATGCATAGCTGCCTGATTATCACACCACAGCTTCATAGAAGAAGAATCTGTAAAACTAATTTCTTCTAGAAGATGTCGAATCCACATCGATTCACATGTTGTCTGTGCCATGGCCCGGTATTCTGATTCTGCACTTGACCGAGATACTATATTTTGCTTCTTACTCTTCCAAGATACTAAATTTCCTCTCATAAATACACAGTTTCCTATTGTAGGCGAACCTGCCCAATCAGCATTAGTGAACCCCTCAATCTATATACCACCATGATCTCCATACATAATACCCTTTCCTGGGGCTCTCAAATACCTTACTATACGGATTAAGGCATCCCAATGTACAATAGTGGGTGTCGACATGAACTGACTTAATACACTCACAGGAAATGCAATGTCTGGACGAGTGATTGTGAGGTAGTTGAGTTTTCCAACAAATCTTCTGTATTTCTCTGATTCAATAAATATCTCCCCCTCTTCTGCTACAAGTTTGACATTAGGATCCATAGGAGTTTCACAAGGCTTTGCTTCAAATAGATCAGTATCTGTCAAAAAATCTAGAACATACTTCCTTTGAGAAAGAAATATACCTTTCTTCGAATAAGCCAGTTTAATCCCAAGAAAGTATTTCAGTTGTCCCAAATCTTTTGTTTGAAATCTTGCTTGAAGAAACTTCTTTAGTGAAGAAATATCCTGTGCGTTGCTTCCTGTAATCACAATATCATCAACATATACAATCAACAAAATACAACCATTGTCAATATGTTTGAAAAACACAGTATGATCACATGAACTCTTCATGCCAAACTCTATCACCACATCACTGAACCTGCCAAACCAAGCTCTGAGAGACTGCTTCAACCCATATAATGATTTTTTTAATTTGCACACCCTACCATACTCTCCTTGAGCAACAAACCTAGGAGATTGCTCCATATACACTTCTTCCTACAAGTCACCATGAAGAAATGCATTCTTGACATCTAACTGATACAAGGGCCAACAATAACTAGCAGCTAAGAAAATAAATATGCGAATAGATGTCATCTTAGCCATAGGAGAGAAAGTATCAGTATAATCCGCACCATAAGTCTTGGCATATCCCTTAGCTACCAAATGAGCTTTCAATCTATCAACAAAACCATCAGCCTTCATCTTCACCACATATACCCACTTACACCCAATAGTACGCTTACCTAATGGAAGAGAAACCAAGTCCCAAGTGCCATTAGCCTCAAGAGCTGACATTTCTTACTCCATAGTTGTCCTCCAGCCATTATGTGACAATGCCTCATCTAGTGTCTTAAGAATAGTCATAGAATCAAGAGAGGTAACAAAAGAGCGGGTTGACTGTAATAAATGGTTATAGAAAATAAAAGATGAAATAGGATGGGTACAATTACGTTTACCTTTCTTGAGAGCAATAGATAGATCAAGATTAGAATCAGACGACGTGGAAGCCGGTAGGGATGAAATAGCCACTGATGGATCTGCTGGTTGAGGACCTTCAATATCTGACTGGGGAGGTTTATCTCGATGAGTGTAGACACAAGTAATGGAAGGACGAGGTGGATCAAATGAAATAGTAGAGGTGGGATAACTGATAGTGTAGACTAGAAAGTCCTCCATAGAATCCATCTCAGAAGTAGAAGGAGAGGGATTAGCAAAGAAAGGACTCGATTCAAAGAAAGTGACATCTTGAGACACAATGTATTGACCTAACACAGGAGATTAACATCGATACCCTTTTTGTATACGAGAATACCCAAGAAAGACACACTTTAGTAACCGAGGGTCCAACTTATTTATCTGGGATCTCATATCTTGTACAAAACAAGTACAGCCAAATATCTTTGGAGGAATGAAAAATAATGACCGAGTAGGGAACAAAACCGTATAAGGTGCACGACCATTAAGAACAGAGTACGACATGTGGTTTATAAGAAATGTAGCAGTATGAACTGCAACTGCCCAAAATATTTTAGGTACTCTCATTTGAAACATTAAGGCTCTAGCAATTTTCATAAGATGATGGTTCTTCCTCTCAGCTATTTCATTTTATTGAGAGATAGCAACACATGATGATTCATAGATAATGCCATTTTGTGTCATATAGATGTTAAATTTTCAGAAAAATATTCTTTGGCATTATCACTATGAAGAATACGAACATTATAATTGTACTGAGTACAAACCTCGGAACAAAAAGCAGAGAAAATATAAAACAACTCAGATCGAGATTTCATTACATATAACCAAGTACTTCTTGAATAATCATTAATAAAAATTACAAAATATCGAAAGCCGGACTTGGAAGTGACAGGACAGACCCCAGACATCAGAGTGAACAAGATCAAATGGAGACAAGGCTCGTTTATTTGCTCTTGGAGGATATGACACCCGATGGTGTTTAGCAAACTCATACGACTCACAAGACAAACTAGTTATTGAACTTAGCTCGGGACACATTTTCTTTAAGACTTCTAGGGACGGATGACCATGACAACAATGAAGTTGAAATAGAGAGATGTCAGACCTGACAGTAGATGCAACACTAGATGGGATAGTAGTAGTAACCTCATCCAACAGATACAATCCATTTGACTCGCTTTCCTTACCAAGGATCTTTCGAGTCGATAGATCCTAAAACAAACAGTAACCAGGAAAAAATATACCACAACAATTTAAGACTTTAGTGATTTGGCTAACAGATATCAAGTTAAAAGAAAATTTAGGAAGATACAAAACCAAAGACAAGGAAAGCGAAGAGGTAATGGATGTATCTCCACTACCTAAAACTTTGGTAGTGGATCCATTTGCTAGTGTTACATTAAAATACTAATCAGATGGTTTATAATGGAATAAGATACCTTGATCACCAGTCATGTGATCGATGGCACCTGAGTCAATGACCCAATATTGGGATGAGGATGAAAGGTAGGAAACAGGTTACCTGTCTTGACTAGAGTAGCTTTAGAGGAGGATGTCGATTACTGAGACTACTGAAACTGGGTGTACCTAGCAAATTCTTTATTAGATATGACTACGATGCGACCCTCGGGATGATGAGTAACTGAATCAATTGGATGTAATACAGCATGAGCAAATCTGGGTGCCTGATACTAAGACTGCATCTATTGTGCCTGTGGAGATTTAGGACACTGATGATGAAAATGTCTTGGTTCTCCACAGTTATAGCACGCCCTTTGGCTCCCACGACCACCATATCCTCTACCTCCACGTCCTTCTCTACCACCACGTCCTCCATCTCTCCCTTTATATCCACCACCACCATTACTCTGAGATGCAAGGGCAGATCCACCAGACATGTCTTTAGTATCTAAGGTACTCTCTCGGGCTGCACTGAGTACAGTAGTGACAACATCAAACAAGAAATCCACATCCTTATTAGCCAACAACTGTGACCGAATCACTTCGTACTTTGTATCCAATTTAGACAATCAATCAAATACAAATAGTCTCTCACGCTGCTCCATCATAGTTACATCAGTGGAGATCGGCATTGCCGCACAAAAATTTTCTATGGCTCGTTTATACCCATAATAATAGTCCATGATACTTCGCCCATTTTGACTTGGACGACTCACCTCTTGAGCCAAACTATATAACCTTTTCATATTTCTAGTCCCAGAAAAATACTGATGCAACAACTCCCATAGCTCTTTTACCGTCGTAACATGCTGCATTGAGAGAGCCATCTTTCAATCAATGCAATTGACAATCTGAGAAAACAGTCTCTTATCCTTAGCCAACCGTAGTTTGGCTTCCCTTTCTCCCTTAGGACATAACTTAATAAGGTGTTCTTCCTTGCCAAGTCCTCCAATATTGACCTTGACAAGGAAACGCCATTCCAGAAAATTGGATCCATCACCAACTAGCATCATATCAATTAATTTCTAGTGTGAAGACACCACTTCAACACTCTTAGGGCCCTCTCCTAACGCCATTACTCAAAAACATTGCACTATTTCAATCAATTAAAATAGTACCACAACAAACTATACCCTTACACCTCCACAACTTGCATCATGCTACTCCAAACGATCTTGAATCAACCCAATCATCTCTACTAGAGACTTCCATAGGTTATCATCACACAACCTACATCCCATCAAAAACAAACTCCACAATCAATGCAAGAAATCTGCACTGAAAGGCACAAACCAATAAACACATAAAGACACAAATAGTAGGCTATAAAAGGACTGATCTGCATGGTGGTATGGCAGATCTGGTGGTCGGCAAGGGCTGGAAAGATGTAGATCTTGGCGGTCGGCAAGGGTTGGAAGGTTAAGAGATGATGGAAGATGATGGGAGGTAGCAAGAAGATGGCGGGTGGACAGAGAAAGAGGGTGGTGACTACTTGCTTTGGCTGTGGTTAGGGTTTTAGCTCTGATACCATGTTAATGAAAAAGATAATGTTGTATTTTCTTATTCACCTCTTCATGAATACAACTCTTTAAATATACTGTAATGGAATAGCTACTATGGTAGCTTTACAATTGTATCCAAACACATATGGAAACTATGCAATGGTGTCAAACAATTAAATAATTATGATAGATTTGACCTTAGAATCTCTATAGTAATCACTACCATAATAGCCATGATATTGACGACCATAATAGCCATGATATTTTGATCTTGGAATCTTTGAGGTCATACTTACCATAATGGTCATGATCCTGACAACTCATTATGATGTTCACCATAATTCTGACATATTTTATTCTTAACAATACTGTTTTCTCAAGTGGCAAGTTATGATTCACCACCAAGTCCTTCCTGTCGACCTTAAAATCCTTTAGTCTATAGGATTTACCCACAGCTAAAAATTTTTGTCCAATAATCTTTCCTCAAACCAATGAAAAAAATGATCATTTCTTAGAGGAGAATTAACTTAAAAATTGCATTGAACATGGAAACTCTAAGTCATTTTCCTTAGATATGACTTTAATTTCTCAGAATAGATACCAGAGATGTGTTTTATACTCTAATTATCAGAGCACATATAGCCAAATAAAACCTCAATGTTGTTTGCAACTCCACTAGTGCTTGCATACTAATATTGAAGTGCACACACTAACATTTCACAAATTAAAAAAAAAATATAGAAATGTTATCTAACTCCAATTGACTAACATCAACAAATTGTTATAGGCTGTTCCAGAACTGTATGTTGATGATAAACAAAGATGTAATTTGGAATTCTTTATAAAGCAATAAATAGTTGATCATGGGGAAGTTAAACATCAGCAAAAAAATTCATCAACAACATAAACCTACTGAAATGAGGTCCTAGCAACAAATATGCCTATTCCATAATTCTGCAACATTGGTGCCACATATAGTTCCATATTTTGAGTCTGAAGGCTTCAAGCCATATAAGAATCTACGAAGAAAGGCACCTCAAAACTGACAAAATGCAATATATAGAATAACCGGACACACATAAATACCTTGTTTGTCTCAGCCAGAGTCAGCACGCTAAGTTGCTTCAGCTTTCGGACTTGATCAGGAGATAGTACTGGAAGAGAGCCAGCATTACCTATAATTGGAGCAAGTTTCTAAGCAAAATTTCAAGAATATTCTATTAATTAGTAGAAAGATTGGAATCCTCTTCTGCTGACAGTACTAATTGTATCACCATCATCGCTTACTACATTCATCATCACGTTATCATCGTCATCATACCATTTAACAACTTTTGTGTAGAAGAACTCTACTAGATACCATACATTAATATCAATGATCATCAACAAACATGAGTTCAAAAGTCTGTCAAAAACTTATAAACTATATATATATATATATATATAAAGAAGAGAGATATTGCACTAAATAAAACAGTAAAATAAGATCTAAGTGGATTATAAAGTTTTTACCAAGATTGCACAACAACAAAGGAGGGACACTTATCTTTTATTAACCAAGAATGCAAAATATTAGAATGCAAAAACAAAAGGAAGAAAATCTGCATCCTAACAGGAGAACATTCCATTAAATGATTGACATGAATCAATCATCCAAACAAGGTAGCTGAGGTGGTCCAGCAAACTTGCAGATCAACTTAAGAAAGGCTTGTGAACTCCTTTGAAAAGTCCACTGAAAAGCCTCAAGTCTGCATCTTCACAAACTTTCTAAATTGAATGCTATGATTCTCCAAGTATCATACTACCATTGCTTCTATTAAAAGATCAGCTAGACAAATTTGCTTTCCCTCTAGAAGTAACTCATGGCTTTGCATCCAATAAGAGGATGAACCATGTGTGAGGAAACAATTGTAAATCTAAGAGCTTTCAGAACAAAATTCCAAGAAATAGCCCACGAGAAAACTACATATAGGAAATAAACAAACAATTGCCTTTTTCCGATGACTCATAAGATATCACCTGCCAGCCAGCATGTCAAATATATTTAAGTAAACAGCGTATTGGCTTATAAATGCTACAATCCAACTAAATTTTGCACCCTTGTGAGATTTTTATGGTTTTCAATACTCATAATATTATGGCATTTACATTTATGATCTAAAGAAAATCAATTTTAAAAGCCTAAAGAAAAGTCACTTTCATTATCTTACCACCAAGATTATCTTCTCCAAACAAGTGCAATTGTGTAGGTAAGCACATGCAGCCACGATCATCTGGTCTCCACCCCTAACCAATAAAATCCAATAGGAAAGAGTCGACAGGAAAATAGACAGATGAAACCACCACTAAATATATCTTATTGCAGTTTCAGTTGGCTAGCCATTCGATAACTGGTTATGCATAACAAACCTTATTTTTGATAAACATTGTGATGCAGCCGCTAATGCTGTGATCATCTTCTTTTTTTTTTTCATGCCATCTCCTTTTATTTTGTGAGTTTGTGTCTAATTCAGGCTTAAGACAATTAATTTTAGTTGGTTCCACTAACCTAAACCTCCTATCCATCAAAATTACCTCCAAAACCCAAAACAAATCTAGCTAAAATTAATGTCTTCTCCTTTTCTGCCCCATATGACATTTTGGAGCATGTGCCTTGGAGAAAATGGAGTAATGGGCTGAAGTTAATGCCCCTTCTTCTCTTTCATCTTGTTACCTTTTGGAGCCTGTGCTTTGGAGAAAACAAAAAGACAAAAGAAACTAATACAAGTGCTGTCTTGGAAAATGAAGAGACAAGCTGACTTTTAATGCAATGCTGTCTTGAAAAATGAAGAGATAAGCTGATTTTTAATCCAGTGCTGCCTTGAAAAATGAAGAGACAATAAAAAACAATATAGAACTGATTTTTGGCATTACAAATATCCAATCTTTGAAGCCTGAGGGGAGATATTTTTCAGAAGAACAGAAATTTTCCATTGGCCTCCCATCTTCTTTTCTCCTATTAATCATGCCGCTTCTTCCTCGCGGCGTGGTTGACTTCTTCCTCTTCATCCGGACTGCTGCCCTTCTCTTCCTTCCCCTCTTGCTGAAATTCTATCCGTGGTGTGACTCCTATCCTCATCAATAGTGGATTCCCCGCGGCCATGCGATCAGTACACCATTGTCCCTCTTGAATCCTAACCTCTCCTTATCTCAGGTATCTTTATTTTCCAGCCATCCCTCCACTATCATCAGCCCTTGTTGAAGCAACAGAAAACTAAAAGTTTTATGCCCGATAGGATCAAACCTACTACTTTTGTTGGAACATTTATAAGCAATTTAGTTGAGTAATATTATTGTTCCTTGTATGGTGTGATCTCCATCATCTTTTTGTCACTCTTAGTTGGATTTTACTATCACTTTCTTGCTGAAATTTTATTTGCTATATTGCTTATTGTGATTGAAGTTCTCCAGAATTCTCAAAACATAAAAAGGATTAACTAGTTTCAAAAATTCGAATTGAATTTTAGTTTTTGCAACCTCACATTTGCATCAATTGGTATCAGAGGAAGTTCCTTCCTTGGGAACGCTTGTTTTGGTTTGATCATTTTTTTCCCAAAAAAAAAAAAATCTTAAAAACATCTATCACTACATTGATCAACTTGATAGACATTGATCAACTCGGTAGCATTTTAGTAATGGCAAATAGCAATGAAGAACCTAGAGATTGGAAGGAAGCATATCAAAGACAGCAAACTTACATGAGAGACATGCAAGAACAAATGAATAATATTCAGCAAATGTTACAAATTTTAACCATGCAACGACAAAATAAAAGAAGAGAAGATTTTGAAAGTGACACTAATTTTGACACTCGTACTTCACTTGCTAGAAGAAACCCGCTTCTCCAAAATCAAGGAAATATTTCTCGATCGGATTAGGACATTAAGGTAGATGTGAGTGAGTTTGAGGATAGATTACAACCCAAGGAATTCATGGATTGGTTAGATAAAACTAAAACAGTTCTTTGAATGGAAAGAATTACCCAAGGACAAGAAAGTTAAGTTTGTTTCTCTTAAGTTGAAAGGTCATGCCTTAGTATAGTGGAAGCAAGTCCAGAATGATAGGATCAAAAAAGGGAAAGAAAAGATTAACTCGGGGGAGAAAATGAAAGAAAAGCTTAAAGGAATATTTTTACCAACTGATTTTCGTCAAACTCTTTTCCAAAAATTTCACAATCTTAAACAAGGTTCTAAATCGGTTCTTGAATATACTGAGAAATTTTATACCCTCCAAGCTCTTAATGATCTCAAAGAGGATGATGAACAGCGGATAGCTCACTATCTGGCTGGTCTTCATCTTTAAATCCAAGACGAGTTAGCCTTTTCAACTTTCTATAAGGTTGACAATGTGTATAATCATGCGCTTAAGGCTGAAAACAAATTGAAAAGACAAACATTTCATCAAGAAAACACTAGTGGAAAGAACACCGTAAGAGCCAAACCTGCCCAGAAAATTGAAAATACAAAATCTTCAAAAATTGTTCAAGATTATAAGGGAAAAGGAATCTTAAGAGCAAAACCAACTGGTTCTAATATCATATGTTACAAAAGTAACAAGCAAGGACATAAATCATCTGAGTGCCCATTAAGAAAATTCAATGCTAGAGCAAATGTAATTGAAAATGAAGAAGAAGAAGAAAATGAAATAAAAACTGAAGAGCAAGAAAATGAAAAGGAAATTCTTGATGAAATTCCAGATGCAACTGAACCAAACTTGATGATTCATCGAGTCTTAGCAAGTACTAAGTCTACCGAAGATGATTGGAAACGATGTAGCCTTTTTAGAACGATCTGTAGGGCCAGGGGAAAGTTTTGTTCACTGATTATTGATAGTGGGAGTACCGGAAACTTTGTGGCAAGAGAAATGGTCGACAAACTTAATTTGAAAATTGAAAAACTTGCACGACCTTATAAAATTGCTTGGTTTAAGGATGGGGATGAATTTCCTGTTTTTGAGAGATGTCTGGTTAAGTTTTCAATTGGAAAGATTTACACTGATGAGGTCTAGTGTGATGTAGTGCCCATGGACGTTAGTCATATGCTATTAGGTCATCCCTGGCAATATGATTGTAGCACTATACATGATGGAAGGGAAAAAAATACCTACATTGTTACTAAAAACTACAAGAAAGATTGGTCCCCTCCAACTTCTTACTCAAGCCCAAACCTAAACAAGAAAAACCCCAAAAGCAAGTAACCATTGATGATAAGAAAATGATGATTGTGAATAAAAATAAATTTTCTAAGAATCTTCAAAAGACCTCAATTGTTTACGTCCTCGTAGTGAAAGAACCCATTGAAAACACTGAAGTTCCATGTGTTGTTCAGTCATTGTTGAATGAATTCTTTGACATTATGCCTGAGGAACTCCCTGATGGCCTTCCACCTACAAGGGACGTCCAACACTATATTGACTTTGTGCTTGGTGCAAGTCTGCCACACCTAGCCCACTATAGGATGAGTCCTACTGAACACAAGGAGTTGCATGGGCAAGTAGATGATTTGTTGAAGAAGGGTTACATTAGAGAAAGTATGAGTCCGATAGCCATGCCAGCCCTCCTAACACCGAAAAGGGATGGAACATGGCAAATGTGTGTAGATAGTCAAGCAGTTAACAAGATCATTGTTAAGTAGAGGTTTCCCATATCTAGACTCGACAGCATGCTCGACATGTTAGGGGGTGCGAAAATTTTCTCTAAGGTCGACTTAAAAAGTGGATACCATCAAATCTGCATTCGACCTGGAGATGAGTGAAAAACAGCATTCAAAACCAAGGAAGGATTATATGAGTGGTTGGTTATGCCCTTTGGCCTATCCAATGCCCCAAGTACCTGCATGCGCATCATGAACCATGTTCTAAAACAATTCATAGGAAAGTTTGTCGTAGTTTACTTCGATGACATCTTAATTTATAGCACTAGTCCTGAAATTCATCTAGATTATTTACAAGTGCTTCAAACTTTAAGAAATAACCACCTGTATCTGAACCTCAAGAAGTGTACTTTCCTGACTGATAGACTTACCTTCTTAGGACATGTAGTGTCCGTTGAGGGGATTAAAGTAGATCCTACCAAGATAGAGGTGATTAAAAATTGACCAACTCCAAAGACCATAACTGAAATCTGAAGTTTCCATCGACTTGCATCGTTCTATCGACGATTTATTCGAAACTTCAGCTCCTTGATTGCCTCAATCACTAACTGTTTGAAAGGGGGTAAATTCAACTGGACACCCGAGGCTGAGAAAAGTTTTCCATTGGTTAAGGACAAACTTACAAAAGCTCCAGTACTCGCCTTACCCGACTTTGATAAAGTATTTGAGATTGATTGTAACGCCTCACATGTCGGTATAAGAGTTCTATCACAAGAAAAACGTCCTATAGCCTCCTTTAGTGAAAAATTAAATGAAGTACGTACGTGCTATTCCACTTATGATCTTGAATTCTATGCAATAGTGCAGGCCTTGAGATATTGGCGACCGTATTTGATTCATCGAGAGTTCATTCTTCATTCCAATCATGAAGCTCTACAATATTTGAATTCTCAAAAAAAAATTGAACAAATGGCATGCTAAGTGGACCGCATTTTTACAAGAATACACTTTTCATTTGCGGCATAAGCAAGGCATTGCTAACCGTGTCGCCAACACTCTTAGCCATCGAACCTGTTTGCTTGTCACTGCTTCATTGGAGATTATAGGATTTGAAGTGGTTAAAGATCAATATAAGAATGACCCTCACTTTGCCCCCATCCTACAAAAGTGTCTATCTTTTAATAATGAATCACCTTCTGATTATTGTACTGAGGACAAATATGTTTTTAGAAAGTCGAAATTGTGTATTCCCCAGGGTTTGTTGAGAGAGGAATTGATCAAGGAATTGCATAGTGGTGGGCTAGGAGGTCATTTCGGGAGAGATAAAACTTTCGGATTAATTCAAGAGCATTATTGTTGGCCTAACATGAATAAGGATGTTGAGAGATTCATTCAAAGATGTAAAATTTGTCAAACATTTAAAGGACAAACTCAAAATATGGGTCAATACACTCCTCTTTCCATTCCCACTGCTCCTTGGGAAGATATTACTATGGACTTTATTTTAGGCCTACCAAAGATTGGATGACAAGTTGATTTTGTTTTTGTGGTTGTTGATCGTTTTACAAAGATGGCTTATTTCATACCATGTAAAAAAAACTTTTGATGCATCATATATTGCAAAACTGTTTTTCAATGAGATAGTACATTTGCATGACATACCCAAAACAATTATTTCTGATAGAGAGAATTTTTAAGTCATTTCTAGAGAACTTTAATGTCTAAAGCAGGAAATAAATTGAATTTTAGCAGCCCATACCATCCACAAACTAATGGGCAACCAGAGGTAGTAAATTGATCTTTGGGTAATCTTTTAAGATGTTTGGCTAGAGAAAAACCAACACAATGGGATTTAATAATACCATAAGCTGAATTTGCTTATAACAGTTCTATAAATTGAACTATTGGAAAATCCCCTTTTGAAGCTTTATATGGCCATCCTATAGCCCATATTCTTGACAGAGCAACCATACCCAATCCTAGTAGAGTTAGTGCAGATGCAGAATCTTACTTAAAACATATTCAAAAAGTGCAACAATAGGTCTATCAGAGGCTGCAGGATTCCACTGTTAAGTATAAGGATTCAACATATAAACACCGCTGAAGTATGAATTTTAATGAAGGAGATGGTGTCTTAGTTTATTTGAGGAAAGAAAGGTTCCCCATAGGAGACTATGACAAACTATGCAAGAGAAAGTTTGGACCATTCAAGATCCCAAGGAAATTGGGGGCAAATGCCTATCTCATTGATTTGCCCCTGGAGGTGTCGACTTCTCCAATCTTTAACATCAGTGAGCTTTATGAGTACCATGGAGTGCACCCCTCTACCATCGATATTAGGGGCTTGCCATTCCGCTCTGACACTGAGGCACCATCTGAGGGAGTGGAAGATATTCTGGATGTGCGTGAGTCTTCTATGCATGGTGGTGTTCATCATCAATACTTGGTGTGTTGGCATGGTCGTCCATTGACTGATAGCAGCTAGATTTTTGAGACAGAGCGACAATGCCTTCGAGAGGACTTATACCACAGTATTCAAGATGCCATCTCGATGGCATTGAGATCTCTCCCACCCAAGGAGAACTGATGCAGCCGCTAATGCCGCAATCATTGTTTTTATTTTTTTTCATGCCATCTTCTTTTGTTTTGTGAGTTTGTGTCTAATTCAGGCTTAAGACAATTAGTTTTAGTTGGTTCGACTAACCTAAACCTATTACCCACCAAAATTACCTCCAAAAACCAAAACCAATATGGCTGAAATTAATGTCTTCTCTTTTTCTACCCCTTATGACTTTTTGGAGCATGTGCCTCGGAGAAAATGGAGAAGTAATGGGCTGAAGTTAATGCCTCTTCTTCTCTTTCATCTTGTTACCTTTTGGAGCTTGTGCTTTGGAGAAAACAAAAAGACAACGGGATTTAACAATACCACAAGATGAATTTGCTTATAATAGTTCCCTAAATCAAACTATTGGAAAAATCCCCTTTTGAAGCTTTATATGGCCATCTCATAGACTATGTTCATGACCGAGCACCTATACCCAATCCTGGTAGAGTTAGTGCAGTTTAAAACATATTCAAGAAGTGCAACAACATGTCTATCAGAGGCTGTGGGATTCCACTGTTAAGTACAAGGATTCAATGAATAAACACCACCGAAGTATGAATTTTAATGAAGGAGATAAGGTCTTAGTTTATTTCAGGAAAGAGAGGTTCCCTATAGGAGGCTGTAACAAGCTATGCAAGAGAAAGTTTGAACCATTCAAGATCCTAAGAAAATTGGGGGAAAATGCCTATCTCATTGATCTGCCCCCGGAGGTGCCGACTTCTCCAATCTTCAACATCAATGAGCTTTATGAGTACCATGGAGTGCACCTCTCTACCATCGATATTGGAGATTTGCCATTCCGCTCCGACACTGGCGCCATCTGAGGGAGTGGAAGATATTCCGGATGTACTTGAGTCTTCTACATGTGGTGTTCATCGTCGATACTTGGTGCGTTGGCGTGGTCGTCCATTGACTGATAGCAACAAGATTTCTGAGACAGAGCTACGACGCCTTCGAGAGGACTCATACCACAGTATTCAAGATGCCATCTCGATGGCATCGAGATTCTCCCACCCAAGGAGAACTGATGCAGCCGCTAGTGCCGTGATCATCGTTTTTATTTTTTTTCATGCCATCTTCTTTTGTTTTGTGAGTTGGTGTCTAATTCGAGCTTAAGACAATTAGTTTTAGTTGGTTCGGCAAATCTAAACCTATTATCCACCAAAATTACCTCCAAAATCCAAAACCAATATGGCTGAAATTAATCTCCTCTTTTTCTGTCCCTTATGACTTTTTGGAGCATGTGCCTCGAAGAAAATGGAGTAATGGGCCGAAGTTAATGTCTCTTCTTCTCTTTCATCTTGTTACCTGTTGGGGATAAACCCCGCTCCCGCCGAAGTCCAGCTTGGTGCTTAACCTAATGCAGCTGGTAATCACGGAAGAACTTCAATCGAAAATTTTCTCCTCCAGTGGCCAAGCCTTAGCCAAACTCCTTTGGTCGGCCGAACTCCTCAGCGGCCGAGCCCCAGCCGAACTCCTTCCAAATCTCTCCTTCAGTCGGACTCCTACGGAAGCCGAACTCCTTCCGGATCTCTCCTTCAGTCGGACTCCCTTTGAAAGTCCGAACTCCTCTCCTACGGGAGCCGAACTCCCTTCGAATCTCTCCTCCTTCAGTCGGACTCCTACGGGAGCCGAACTCCCTCCGGATCTCTCCTTCAGTCGAACTCCTATGGGAGCCGAACTCCATCCGAGTCTCTCCTCCCTCGATCGGACTCCTACGGAAGCCGAACTCCTTCTAAATTCCTCCTTCAGTCAGACTCCTAACGGGAGCCGAACTCCATCCAAATCTCTCCTCCAGTCGAACTCCTACGGAAGCCGAACTCCTTCCAGATTCCTCCTTCAGTCGGACTCCTACGAGAGCCGAACTCCTTCCAGACTCCTTCAGCTAGCATTCCTCCCGGATAATCCCCTCTAGCCGTATTCCCTTTGGGAGTCCGAACTCCTCTGAAATGGATATACGCCGAAGTTCTTCACCAACGCCTACTCCTTCCGAACTATGGCTATTAAATCTCGATGGTATGGCTGCCACTATCAGCCCGACAGCATCTCTCCCACCGTAACAAACCCCATGCGGCCCACGATCAGATGGTATTGCTGTCACTATCAGTCTGACGACACCTTCCTCTCCGTACCGAACCCCACGTGGCCCCGAGCGGCCCACTACTGGACGGTATGGCCGTCACTATCAATCAAACTCCGTCTATAAAAAGGAACCCCCAGATATGTTTTCTTTAAGCTCTCTTCTCATTTCCGATACTCTGCCGAACTCTCTCCTGAGCACTCCATTTCTGTTGGCCAGAAGAGCTGACTTGAACATCGGAGGGTTCCGCCGGAGCCACCACCACTGACTCCGGATGGGACTTTATTTTGCAGGTCACCGACGGCGACCTCGCCTTCCTCGACTTCAGCTCGGTCCGGCGTCAACCAGATTCTGCACCAACAGAATTGGCGCTGGAGGAAAGAACTCTGTTTCTGAGGTATCCTTATTCTTAAAGGAGTGCTCAGTCGACCCTGCCGACCTTCTTCTCCAAGATCTGAGCCAGATCCATCCGTTCCGGCTCCAGCATCGGCATTTCCACCTCCACCGACGGCCATGATAGATCCGGGGCAGTCTAACCTACTGGTGCAGCAGGTTCAGGGTCTCACCGAGATGGTGTAGGCCATGCGACAGCCTCCAACGGCGATTCCGTCAGAAAATCCGCCATCAGAATGTCAGGAACCGGTACCAAGGAGGAACACTCGAGCTAGCATACTCGTCACCCTTGGAAAGAAAAAATAGAGAGCAGAGGATCCTTACCTGGATATGATTCTTCTCCGAAAGAGACCTTCCCCCATCCACGGTCGGAAGCCTTCCAAGACCTGCTATCGATTTGACGTCCTCAATCAAAAACTACGGGGGATGGATCGACGGATTGAGGAGCTCGGCCACGTCGCCCCAGCTCACCATGACGACGTTCGCACCGATCCTCCTTCTCTTCCTGAATGAAGTTCGGCCATGCTCGCGGAATCCCCCCAAGCGCAAACGAGGCCGAACTTCCTCTTGAGCTCGTCATCAAGAAAGCCCGGACAGAAAGACGCGAAGAAGTTCTCCCTCCTGAAGGTTTCACAACTACGCCTCCCTCAACGCTCTACAGACGCCGGCCTGAAGCAAGCCAATGGTGCTACCACAGCTAGAACCACTAATGAGGGAGGAACAACAAGGAGATTGACCGCATCCCGACATCATCAACGCTATCTCTGGGGGACTTAGTACTTCGACGAGCCACCATCTCTTAGCCTCAGAGCCAGGGAAAGCTTGTCCCGAATTGGAAAAGCCCACATGAAACAAAGGAGGTCGTCCGGCTCGGAATTTATCGCCTGAAGAAGCTCGGAGGAACAACACTCCCACGACCTTGAAACTCAGAGAATCTGAGAACGTATTGCCGAAACTATCTGATGACAAGGAAGAAGCAATCAACAGTGGCTGTGTTAGGAAAAGAAGAAGAACCTTGTCCTAATATGAGCAAAGTCGAAGGCCTCATTTATTTTAGACGACATGGGAGGAGAGGCCCAGAAAACGGCCCTTATGTGCTCCCACAGCCCGTTAGGAATAGGAAGAGAACCTCGTCCTAACGCGAGCAAAGTTGAAGGCCTCGTTTATTTTAGACGAGATGGAGGGAGAGACCCTGAAAACGGCCCTTATGTATCCCCACAGCCCGTTAGGAATAGGAGGAGAACCTCGTCCTAATGCGACCAAAGTCGAAGACCTCGTTCATTTTAGATGAGATGGGGGGAGAGACCCTGACAACGATCCTTATGTGCCCCTACAGCCCCATTAGGAACAAGAGGAGAACCTCGTCCTAACGCGAGCAAAGTCGAAGGCCTCATTCATTTTTAGACGAGATGGAAGGAGAGGCCCTGACAACGGCCCTTACGTGCCCCCGCAGCCTGTTAGAAACAGGAGAAAAACCTCGTCCAAACATGAGCAAAGCCGAAGGCCTCGTTCATTTTAGACGGGATGAGAGAAAAGAGGCCCTGACAACATCCCCATTGTGCCCGACAACAAAAGAAGATAAGATCTCTTCCGAGTTTCAAAATCTACGTCAACAGGAGATAAGATCTCCTTCAACCTCGGCTAGAGATAAGATCTCTTCCGAGCGTCCGAGCTTCTACATCAATAGGAGATAAGATCTCATTCAACCTCGGCTAGAGATAAGATCTCTTCCGAGCTTCAAAGTCTACGTCAACAGGAGATAAGATTTCTTTCAACCTCGGCTAGAGATAAGATCTCTCCCGAGCGTCCGAGCTTCTACGTCAACAGGAGATAAGATCTCCTTCAACCTCAGCTAGAGATAAGATCTCTTCCAAGCATCCGAGCTTCTACGTCAACAGGAGATAAGATCTCCTTCAACCTCGGCTAGAGATAAGATCTCTCCCGAGTTTCAACTTCAACCTCGGCTATAGGTAAGATCTCTCCCGAGCGTCTCGAGCTTCTACGTCAACAAGAGATAAGATCTCCTTCACCTCGACTAAAGATAAGATCTCTTCCAAGCAGTCCGAGCTTTCTACGTCAACAGTGAGATAATATCTCCTTTCAACCTCGGCTAGAGATAAGATCTCTCCCGAGCTTCAAAGTCTACCATCAACAGGAAACAAGATCTCCTTTCAACCTCGGCTAGAGATAAGATCTCTCCCGAGCGTCCGAGCTTCTATGTCAACAGGAGATAAGATCTTTTTCAACCTCGGCTAGAGATAAGATCTCTCCGAGCTTCAAAGTCTACATCAACAGGAGATAAGATCTCCTTCAACCTCGGCTAGAGATAAGAATCTCTCCCGAGCGTCCGAGCTTCTACGCAATAGGAGATAAGATCTTCTTCAATCTCAATTAGAGATAAGATCTCTTCCGAGCGTTTGAGCTTCTACATCAATAGGAGATAGGATCTCCTTCAACCTCGGCTTAGAGATAAGATCTCTCCCGAGCTTCAAAGTCTATGTCAATAGGAGAATAAGATTCCTTCAACCTCGGATAGAGATAAGATCTCTCCCGAGCGTCCGAGCTTCTACGTCAACAGGAGATAAGATCTTCTTCAACCTCGGCTGGAGATAAGATCTCTTTCGAGCTTTCAAAATCTACGTCAACAGGAGATAAGATTCTTTCAACCTCGGCTGGAGATAAGATCTTTCCGAGCTTCAAAATCTACGTCAACAGGAGATAAGATCTCCTTCAACCTCGGCTAGAAATAAGATCTCTTCCGAGTGTCGAGCTTCTACATCAACAAGAGAATAAGATCTCCTTCAACCTCGACTGGAGATAAGATCTCCTCCGAGCTTCAAAGTCTACGACAACAGGAGATAAGATCTTCTTCAACCTCGACTGGAGATGAGATCTCCCCCGAGCTCTAGAGTCTACGCCAACAAAAGATAAGATCTCCTTCAACCTCGATTGGAGATCAGATCTCCTCCGAGCTTCAGAGTCTACATCAATAGGAGATAAGATCTCCTCCGACCCCAGCTGGAGATAGGATTCCCCCGAGCCTCAACTTCAACGTCAATCTCGGCTAGAGATAAGATCTCTCCGGAGCTTCAACCAAAATTGGTGCAGAGCCCTGAAGAGGACTTCGGCAGTCACCCCTTTTGTACTTTCTTCGAGTTTCAAACTCGAAAGTGGAGGGACTATTGTTGGGGATAAACCCCGCTCCCGCCGAAGTCCAACATGGTGCTTAACCTAATGCAGCTGATAATCACGGAAGAGCTTCAATTGAAAATCCTCTCCTCCAGCGGCTAAACCTTAGCTGAACTCCTTTGGCCGACCAAACCCTCAGCGGCCAAGTTCCGACCGAACTCCTCAGCGGTCGAGCCCCAACCGAACTCCTTCTAGATCTCTCCTTCAATCGGACTCCTACAGAAGCCGAACTCCTTCCGGATCCCTCCTTCAGTCGGACTCCTACGAGAGCCGAACTCCTTCCGGACCCCTCCTTCAGTCGGACTCCTACGGAAGCCAAACTCCTTCCAGACTTCTCCTTCAATCGGACTCCTATGGAAGCCGAAGTCCCTTCGAATCTCTTCTCCTTCAATCGGATTCCTACGGGAGCCGAACTCCCTCCGGATCTCTCCTTCAGTCGGACTCCTACGGGAGCCGAACTCCCCTTCGAATCTTCTCCTCCTTCAGTCGGATTCCTACGGGAGCCGAACTTCCTCCGGATCTTCTCCTTCAGTCGGACTCCTACGGAAGCCGAACTCCATCCGAATCTCTCCTCCTTCAGTCGGATTCCTGCGGGAAGCGCGAACTTTCCTCCGGATCTCTCCTTCAGTCGGACCCTACGGGAGCCGACTCCATCCGAATTCTCTCTCCAGTCGGACTCCTACGGAAGCCGAACTCCTAGATCTCTCTTTCAGTCGGACTCCTACGAGAGCCAAACTCCTTCCGAACTCCTTCAGCTAGCATTCCTTCTGAATAATCCCATCTAGCCGTATTTCCTTTGGAAGTCCGAACTTCTCTGAAATGGATATACGCCGAAGTTCTTCACCAACCAACGCCTGCTCCCTCCGAACTACGGCTATTAAATCTAGACGGTATGGTTGCCATTATCAGTTTGGCAGCACCTCTCCCGCCGTAACAAACCCCATGCGGCCCACGACCAGATGGTATGACTGTCCTATCAGTCTGACAGTACCTTTCTCTCTGTACCGAACCCCACGCGGCCCCAAGCGGCTCACTACCGGATGGTATGACCGTCACTATCAATCAAGCTCCGTCTATAAAAAGGGACCTTAGATATATTTTCTCTAAGCACTCTTCTCCTTCCCGATACTCTGCCAAACTCTTCTGAGCACTCCATTTCTGTTGGCCAGAAGAGCTGATTCGATCGTCGGAGGATCCCGCCGGAGCCACCACCACCTACTCCGAATGGGACTTTGTTTTGCAGGCCACCAGCGGTGACCTCGCTTTCCTCGACTCCAGCTCGATCCGACGTCAACCAGATTCTGCACCAACATTACCCTTTGAAGCCCGTGCTTTGGAGAAAACAAAAAGATAAAAGAAACTAATACAAGTGCTATCTTGGAAAATGAAGAGACAAGCTGAATTTTAATGCAGTGTTGCCTTAAAAGAAAAAGAGACAAGCTGATTTTTAATGTAGTACCGCCTTAAAAAATTAAGAGACAATAGAAAACAATATGGGACTGATTTTCGACATTATAAATATCCAATCTTTGAAGCCTGAGGGGAGATATTTTTTAGACGAACAAAAATTTTCTATTGGCCTCCCATCTTCCTTTCTTCTATTAATCATGTCGCTTCTTCCTCTTCGTCAACTCTTCTTCTGGACAGCTATCCTTCTCTTCCTTCCCCTCTTGCTGAAATTCTACCCATGGTGTGACCGCTATCCTCGTCAATAGTGGATTCCCCATAGCCATGCAATTGGTACACCGTTATCCCTCTTGAATCCTAACCTCTCCTTATCTCAGGTATCTTTATTTTCCAGCCATCCCTCCACTATCATCAGCCCTTATTGAAGCAAACGAAAACTAAGAGTTTTATGCCCGACGAAATCAAACTTACTAGTTGTTGGTGCATAATCTGATCGACGCCGGAATGAGCTGGAGCCGAGGACGAGGTCGCCACCGGTGATCTGCAAAACAAAATCCCATCCGGAATCGATGGTGGTGGCTCCGACAGGACCCTCCGACGATCAAGTCAGTTCTTCTGGCCAAAAAAAATGAAGTGCTCAAGAAAGAGAAGTGAACTTAGAGCTTTAGAGGGGAGAGGAGAGCCTCTAGAAAACATATCTGGGGGGTCTCTTTTATAGACGGAGCTTGAATGATGGTGACAACCATACCGTCCAGTAGCGGGCCGCTCTAGGCCGCATGGGGTTCGGTACGGAAAGAGATATCGCTAGGTTGGTAGTGGTGGCCATGTCGTCCGATCGTGGGCCGCATGGAGCTTGTTACGGAGGAAAAAATGCCACCAAACTGATAGTGGTGGCCATGTCGTCCGGTCGTAGGCCGCATGGGGCTTGTTACAAAGGAAAAGATGCTGCCAGATTAGTAGTGGTGGCCATATTGCCGAGGTTCAACAGCCGTAGTTCGAGGAAGTAGGCATTGGTTGGTTAAAAACCTCGACGTATATCCATTTCAAGAAAGCTCGGACTTCTAAGGAGGATACGTCTGGAGGGGATCATCCGGAAGGAGTTCGGCCGAAGGAGATGTCCGGAAGGAGTTCGGCCCCTGAAGAAGTGCGGAGGGAGTTCGGCTCCCGTGAGCGTCCGACTGGAGGAGTGCGGAGGAAATTCGGCTCCCGTACGGGTCTGACTGGAGCTCGACCGCTGAGAAATTCGGCCGAAGGAAAAGTCCGACTAAAGGAGAGAACGAAGGGATTCAGTCCATGGGCGTCCGACTGAAGAAGTGCGGAGGAAGTTCGGCCCCGTGGGCGTCGACTGAGCTCGACCGCTGAGAAGTTCGGCCGAAGGAGAAATCCGATTGAAGAAGAGAACCGGAGGGAGTTCGACTCCCATGGGCGTCCGACTGGAGTGCGGAGGAAGTTCACCTTCCGTACGAGTCCGACTGAAGCTCGGCCGCTGAGAAGTTCGGCAAGTCGAAGGGATTCGACTAAGATTCGACCGCTGGAAAGTTCGAAAGGGACTCGACCAGTTAAAGGAGTTTGGCTAAGGCTTGTCCGTTGAAACTCTTCCGTGACTACCGGTTGCATTAGGCTTAGCATCAGACTGAACTTCGATGGGAGTGGGGTTTATCCCCAACAATAGTCCCCCCACTTCCGAGTTTGAAATTCGAAGAAAGGGAGTACAGAAAAGATAACTGTCGAAGTCCTCTTCAGGGCTCTGTGCCAATTCGGGTTGAAGCTCGAGGGAGATCTTATCTCCTGCAGCTGAGGTTAAAGCTCGGGGGAGATCTTATCTCCTACGACCGAGGTTGAAGGTTGAGCTCCTCGGAGGAGATCTTATCTCCAGCAGCCGAGATTGAAGGTTGAGCTCCTTGGGGAAGATCTTATCTCCAGCAGTCGAGGTTGGTCCGATCGCTCGGAAGAGATCTTATCTCTGGCCGACTGGAGCTCGGAGATCTTATCTCCTACAGCCGAGGTTGGCCCGATCGCTTGGGAGAGATCTTATCTCTAGCCGAGGTTGAGGCTCGGAGGAGATCTTATCTCCTGCAGCCGAGGTTGAAGCTCGGAGATCTTATCTCCTACAGCCGAGGTTGATCCGATCGCTCGGAAGATATCTTATCTCTGACCGAGTTGACTCGAGCGCTCGGAAGAGATTTTATCTCCCGACCTAAGCTGGCTCGGTTCGCTCAAGAGAGATCTTATCTCTAGTCGAGGTTGAAGGAGATCTTATCTCCTGTTGACGTAGACTTTGAAGCCCGATCTTCGACTTTGCTCACGTTAGAACGAGGTTCTTCTCCTATTCCTAACATAGCTCGTGGGGGCAAATTTGGACCGTTGATAGGGACCTCTCCCCTCACCTCGTCTAAAATGAACGAGGCCTTCGACTTTGCTCACGTTAGGATGAGATTCTCTCTCCTGTTTCCTAACGGACTATAGGAAACCACTTTAAGGAGCCGTTGTCAGGGCCTCTCCCCTCATTCTCGTCTAAAATGAACGAGGCCTTCGACTTTGCTCTCACGTTAGGATACGAGGTTCTCCTCCTGTTCCTAATGGGACTGTAGGGGCACATGGAAGGGCCATTGTCAGGGACCTCTCCCCCCATCTCGTCTAAAATGAATGAGGCATTCGACTTTGCTCACGTTAGGACGAGGTTCTCCTCCTGTTCCTAACGGGCTGTGGAGGAACATAAGGGACGTTGTCAGGGCCTCTCCCCCCATCTCGTCTAAAATGAACGAGACCTTTAACTTTGCTCACGTTAGGACGAGGTTCTCCTCCTGTTCCTAACGGACTGTGGGGGCACATAAGGGTCGTTGTCAAAACCTCTCCCCCCATCTCATCTAAAAATGGACGAGGCCTTCGACTTTGCTCACGTTAAGACGAGGTTCTCCTTCTGTTCCTAACGAGCTGTGGGGGTACAGAAGGATCGTTGTCAGGACCTCTCCCTCCATCTCGTCTAAAATGAACGAGACCTTCGACTTTGCTCACATTAGGACGATGTTATCCTCCTGTTTCTAACGGACTGCTGTGGGGGGCACGTAAGAACCGTTGTCAGAGCCTCTCCACCCCATCTCGTCTTAAAATGAACGAAGACTTCGACATTGCTCACGTTAGGACAAGGTTCTCCTCCTCTTCCTAACGGACTACGGGGACACATAAGGACCGTTGTCGGGGCCTCTCCCCCCATCTCGTCTAAAATAAACGAGGACTTCGACTTTGCTCACGTTAAGAACGAGGTTCTCCTCCTGTTCCTAACAGGCTGTGGGGGCACCTAAGGACCGTTGTCAGGGCCTCTCCCCCATCTCGTCTAAAATAAACGAGGTCTTCGACTTTGCACCACATTAGGACGAAGTTCTCCTCCTGTTTTCTAGCGGACTGTGGGGGCATGTAAGGATCATTGTCAGAGCCACTCCCCTCATCTCGTCTAAAATGAACGAGGCCTTCGACTTTGCTCACATTAGGACGAGGTTCTCCTCCTGTTCCTAACAAGCTACGGAGATACATAAGGGCCGTTGTTAGGACCTTTTCCCACCATCTCGTCTAAAATAAATGAGGCCTTCAACTTTGCTCACATTAAGAAGAGATTCTCCTCCTGTTCCTAACGGACTGTGGGGGCACCTAAGGACCGTTGTCAGGGCCTCTCCCCCCATCTCGTCTAAAATGAACGAGGCCTTCGATTTTGCACACGCTAGGACGAAGTTCTCCTCCTGTTTCTAACGAGCTGTGAGGGCATATAAGGATCGTTATCAGGATCTCTCCCCCATCTCGTCTAAAATGAACGAGGCCTTCGACTTTGCTCGCTTTAGGACGAGATTCTCCTCCTATTCCTAACGGGCTGTGGGGGCACATAAGGGCCGTTGTCAGAGCCTCTCCCCCCATCTAATCTAAAATGAACGAGATCTTCGACTTTTGCTCACGTTAGGACGAGGTTCTCTTCCTGTTCCTAACGGACTGTGGGGGGCATATAAGGGCCGTTGTCAGGGCCTCTCCCCCACCTCGTCTAAAAATGGATAAGGCCTTCGACTTTGCTCACGTTAGGATGAGATTCTCCTCCTATTCCTAACGGACTGTGGGGGCACATAAGGACCGTTGTCAGGGCCTCTCCCCCATTCTCGTCTAAAATGAACAAAGCCTTTGACTTTGCTCACATTAGGATGAAGTTCTCCTTCTGTTCCTAACAGGTTGTGGGGGCACGTAAGAACAGTTGTCAAGACCTCTCCCCCATCTTGTCTAAAATGAACGAGACCTTCGACTTTGCTCACGTTAGGACGAAGTTTCTCCTCCTGCTCCTAAAGGACAGTGGGGGCACATAAGGACATCATCAGGGCCTCTCCCCTATCTCGTCTAAAATGAACGAGGGCCTTCGACTTTGCTCACATTAGGACGAGGTTCTCTCCTGTTTCCTAACGGACTGTGGGGCACGTAAGGACCGTTGTCAGAACCTCTCCTCCCATCTCGTCTAAAATGGACGAGGCCTTCGACTTTGCTCACGTTAGGACGAGGTTCTCCTCCTATTCCTAATGGGCTGTGGGGGCACATAAGAAGCGTTGTCAGGACTTCTCCCCCCATCTCGTCTAAAATGAACGAGGCCTTCGATTTTGCTCACGTTAGGACGAGATTCTCCTCCTTTTCTTAATAGACTGTGGGGACACATAAGGACCATTGTCAGGACCTCTCCTCCTATCTCGTCTAAATGAATGAAGCCTTCGACTTTTGTTCACGTTAGGACGAGATTCTCCTCCTATTCCTAACAGATTTGGGGGCACGTAACGGCCATTGTCAGGGCCATTCCCCTCATCTCGTCTAAAATGAATGAGGCTTTCGACTTTGCTCACGTTAGGATGAGTTCTCCTTTTTCCTAACGAGCTGTAGGGATACGTAAGGGCCGTTGTCAGGACCTCTTCCTCCCATCTTGTCTAAAAGAATGAGGCCTTCGACTTTGCTCATGTTAGGACGAGGTTCTCCTCCTATTCCTATCGGACTGTGGGGCACGTAAGGGCCATTGTCAGGACCTCCCCCCATCTCGTCTAAAAATGAACGAGACCTTTGACTTTGCTCATGTTAGGAAAAGGTTCTCCTCCTGTTCCTAACGAGCTATGGGGGGCATATAAGGGCCGTTGTCAAGACCTCTCCCCCCATCTCGTCTAAAATAAATGAGGCCTTCGACTTTGCTCATGTTAGGACGAGGTTCTCCGTCTGTTCCTAACGGATTGTAGGGGTACATAAGGACCGTTGTCAAGCCTCTCCCCCCATCTCATCTAAAATGAACGAGACCTTCGACTTTGCTCACGTTAGGACAAGGTTCTCCTCCTATTCCTAATGGACTGTGGGGGCATATAAAGACCGTTGTCAGGACCTCTCCCCCCATCTCATCTAAAATAAACGAGGCCTTCAACTTTGCTCACGTTAGGACGAGGTTCTCCTCCTATTCCTAATGGACTGTGGGGCACATAAGGACCGTCGTCGGGGCCTCTCCCTCATCTCGTCTAAAATGAACGAGGCCTTCGACTTTTCTCACGTTAGGACGAGGTTCTCCTCCTATTCCTAACGGACTGTGGAGGCACATAAGGGCCGTTGTCAGGATCTCTCCCCCCCCTCTCGTCTAAAATGAACGAGGCCTTCGACTTTGCTCACGTTAGACGAAATTCTCCTTCTGTTCCTAACAAGCTGTGGGAGCATATTTAAGGGACCGTCGTCTGGGCTCTCCCCCCATCTCGCCTCAGGTGGAACGAGGCCTTCGACTTTTGCTCACGTTAGGACGAAGGTTCTCCTATTTTCTAACCGGACTGTGGGGGTAACGTAACATGGGGCCACCGTCGTCCTCGACCTCTCCTCCCATCTCGTCTAAAATGGACGAGGCCTTCGACTTTGCTTACGTTAGGACGAGGTTCTCCTCCTGTTCCTAATGGACTGTGGGGACACATAAGGGCCGTTGTCAGGATCTCTCCCCCCATCTCGTCTAAAATAAACGAGACCTTCGACGTTGCTCACATTAGGACGAGGTTCTCCTCCTGTTCCTAATGGAATGTGGGGGCACATAAGGACCGTTGTCAGGATCTCTCCTCCCATCTCGTCTAAAATGAACGATGCCTTCGACTTTGCTCATGTTAGGACGTGATTCACCTTCTATTCCTAATGAGTTGTAAGGGCACATAAAGATCGTTGTCAGAGCCTCTCCTCTGGGGGCACATAAGGACCATTGTTAGGGCCTCTCTCCCCATCTCGTCTAAAATGAACGAGGCCTTCGACTTTGCTCACGTTAGGACGAGGTTCTCCTTCTGTTCCTAACGGGCTGTGGGGGCATATAAGGACCGTTGTCAGGGCCTCTCCCTCCATCTCGTCTAAAATAAACGAGGATTTCGACTTTGCTCACGTTAGGACGAGGTTCTCCTCCTATTCCTAACGGGCTGTGGGGGAACGTAAGGGCCGTTGCCAGGGCCTCTCTCCCATCTCGTCTAAAATTGACGAAGCCTTCGACTTTGCTCACGTTAGGATGATGTTCTCCTCCTGTTTCTAACGGGCTGTGAGGGCACATAAGGATCGTTGTCAGTCTCTCCCTCCATCTCGTCTAAAATAAACGAGGCCTTCGACGGTTGCTCACGTTAGGACGACGTTCTCCTCCTGTTGCTAACGGGCTATGGGGGCACGTAAGAGCCGTTATCAGGGCCTCTCCCCCCATCTCGTCTAAAATGAACGAGACCTTCGACTTTGCTCACGTTAGAACGAGGTTCTCCTTCTATTCCTAACGGACTATGGGGGCACGTAAGGGCCATTGTCAGGGCCTCTCCTTCCATCTTTTCTAAAATGAACGAGGCCTTCGACTTTGCTCACGTTAGGACGAGGTTCTCCTCCTGTTTCTAATAGGCTGTGAGGGCACATAAGAGCAGTTGTCAGAACCTCTCTCCCCATCTCGTCTAAAATGAACGAAGCCTTCGACTTTTGCTCACGTTAGGATGAGGTTCTCCTCCTGTTCCTAACGGACTGTGGGGGCACATAAGGGCCGTTGTCAGAGCCTCTCCCTCCACCTCGTCAAAAATAAACAAGGCCTTCGACTTTTCTCACGTTAGGACGAGGTTCTCCTGTTCCTAACGGACTGTGGGGGCACATAAGGACCGTTGTCAGGACCTCTCCCTCCATTCTCGTCTAAAATGAACGAGGCCTTCGACTTTGCTCACGTTAGAACAAGGTTCTCCTCCTGTTCCTAACGGACTGTGGGAGCATGTAAGAGCCGTTGTCAGGGCTCCTCCTTCGATCTCGTCTAAAATGAACGAGGCCTTCGACTTTGCTCACGTTAGGACGAAGTTCTCCTCCTATTCCTACCGAACTGTGGGGTAACGTAAGGGCCATTGTCAGGGCCTCTCCCCCCATCTCGTCTAAAATAGATGAGGCCTTCGACTTTGCTCACGTTAGAACGAGATTCTCCTCCTGTTCCTAACGGACTGTGGGGGCATATAAGGACCGTTGTCAGGGTCTCTCCCCCCATCTCGTCTAAAATAAACGAGGCCTTCGACGTTGCTCATGTTAGCAAGGTTCTCTTCCTATTCCTAACGGACTGTGGGGGCACATAAGAGCCGTTATCAGAGCCTCTCCCCCCATCTCGTCTAAAATGAACGAGACCTTCGACTTTGCTCACGTTAGGACGAGGTTCTCCTCCAATTTCTAATGAGCTGTGGGGGCACATAAAGACCGTTGTCAGGGCCTCTCCCCCCATCTCGTCTAAAATGAACGAGGCCTTCGATTTGCTCACGTTAGGACGAGATTCTCCTCCTATTCCTAACGGGCTGTGGGGCACATAAGGGCCGTTTGTCAGGGCCTCTCCTCCCATCTCATCTAAAATGAACGAGGTCTTCGACTTTGCTCACATTAGAACGAGATTCTCTACTGTTCCTAATGGACTGTGGGGCACATAAGGACCGTTATCAGGGCCTCTCTCCCATCTCGTCTAAAATAAACGAGACCTTCGACTTTCCTCACGTTAGGACGAGGTTCTCCTCCTGTTCCTAACGGGTGTGGGGCACGTAAGGGCCATTTCAGGGCCTCTCCCTCCATCTTGTCTAAAATGAACGAGGATTTTCGACTTTGCTCACGTTAGGACGATGTTCTCCTCATATTCCTAACGGACTATGGGGGAACGTAAGGGCCGTTGTCAGGGCCTCTCCCCGATCTCGTCTAAAATGGACGAGGCCTTCGACTTTGCTCACGTTAGGACGAGGTTCTCCTCCTGTTCCTAACGGGACTGTGGGGGGCAACATAAGGGTCGTTGTCAGGATCTCTCCCTCCATCTCGTCTAAAATAAACAAGGCCTTCGACGTTGCTCACGTTAGGACGAGGTTCTCTTCCTGTTCCTAACGGGCTATGAGGACACATAAGAGCCGTTGTCAGGACCTCTCCCCCATCTCGTCTAAAATGAACGAGATCTTCGACTTTGCTCACGTTAGGACGAGGTTCTCCTTCTGTTCCTAACGGGCTATGGGGGCACGTAAGGGCCATTGTCAGAGCCTCTCCTTCCATCTTGTCTAATATGAAAGAGGCCTTCGACTTTGCTCATGTTAGGATGAGATTTTTCTCCTATTTTTAATGGACTGTGGGGGCACATAAGGACCATTGTCAGAGCCTCTCTCCCTATCTCGTCTAAAATGAATGAGACCTTCGACTTCGCTCACGTTAGGACAGGGTTTTCCTCCTGTTCCTAACGGACTGTGGGGGCACATAAGGGACGTTATCAGGGCCTCTCCCCCCATCTCGTCTAAAATGAACGAGGCCTTCGACTTGCTCATGTTAGGACGAGGTTTTTCTTCTGTTCCTAACATGACTACTATTGATTGCTTCTTCTCTGTCGTCAGGTAGTTTTTGCACCAAAAAACGATAATGTTGAAATGGAGGAGTTTTATTAAAGTAAAATTATCAGCTGTATATTCTCGAACTCTCTGAGTCTTATGGTTGGGGGAGCGTTGTTCCTCCGAGCTCCTTCTGGCAATAAGTTCCAGGCCGGACGACCTCCTCTACTTCATATGGGTCTTCCCAATTCGGAGCAAGCTTCTCCTGATTTTGAGGCCGAGAAATGGTGGCTCGCCGAAATACTAAGTCCCCCAGAGATAGTGTTGATGATATCAGGCGGCGGCTGACCTTCTTGTTGTTCCTCCCTCATTGGTGGTTCTGACCGCGGTATCACCATTGGCTTGCTTCGAGCTGGCATCTATGGAGCATTGAGGGGGGTATAGTTGTGAAATCTTCTGGGGAGAGGACTTCTTCGCGCCCTTCTGTCGAGGCTTCCTTGATGACGAGCTCGAGAAGGAGTTCGGGCTCGCTAACGGACGAGGGAGGGCCTGTGAGCATGGCCGAGATTCATTCGACCCTTCTGTGAAACCTCATGAGAGAGAACTTTGTAACCTTTTGTTGGAGCTTCTCTAACGACGAGCTTGAGGGGGAGTTCGGCCTCGCTCTAACTCCGGGGGAGTTCGTGAGCACGACCGAATTTTATTCCACCCTCCTATGAAACCTCTTGGGGGGAGAACTTCGTGTCCCTCTGTCGGGGCTTCCTCGATGACGAGCTCGAGGAGTTCGGGCTCGCTTGCGCTTAGGGAGAGTCCGCGAGCATGGCCAAACTTTTCTCGGCCCTCTATCGGCGGTGGGTCTATCAGACTCATCCACCCGCCGCTCTCCTGCGACTTCTTCATCCTTCAATTTGAAGGCTTCTTCCGCACGGGCATATCCCTCGACCCGAGCGAGCAGATCGACAAAGTCCCTCAGGTACTTCTTCTTCAGGGAGAACAGCAAATCATTCTTCTGAAGGCCGTCCTTAAGTACAGCCATTGCAACAGACTGGTCCAGATTCCGGACCTCCAACGCGGCAGCATTAAACTGGATAACATAAGCCCGAATGGATTCTCCCGCCTTCTGCTTGACATTCATCAGAAAATCCGAATCTCGGTGCGAACGTCGGCTGCTGATGAAGTGGGCCGCGAACTAACGGCTCATCTAGTCAAAAGAGATTATCATACCTGACTTCAATGCCGAGTACCAGTTTCTTACTGCTTCCTTCAAGGTAGATGGAAAAACTCGACATAATGTGGCATCTGATGCGCCATGAAGTAGCATCATGGTCCGAAAAGCTTCCAAATGATTGACTGGATCAGTGGTTCCATCGTAGCTTTCAAATTGAAGGAGCTTGAAGTTCGGCGGAACGAGTTCTTGCATAATTCAAGGAGAGAAATGGGGATCGGTGCAGACGTCGTCATAACGAACCAGGGCGATATGGCGGAGTTTCTTAATCCGTCGGTCCATCTTCCACAATCTGTAATCGAAAGCGTCGTCTTGGTTGCAAATCTTGGAGGACTTCCGACTATAAATGGAGATCTCCTCCAGAGGAGAACCATGATCCAAACACGGATCCTCTGCTCTCTGTTTTTCCTTCCTAGGGGCGACGGGTACGCTAGTCCGAATACTCTTTCTTGGAACCGATTCCCGACATCCTAATGGCGGATTTTCTCATGGAATCACCGTCGGGGGCTGCTGCATGGCCTGCACCATCTCGGTGAAGCCCTGAACCTACTGCATCAGCAGGTTAAACTGCTCCAGATCTACCATGGCTGTCGGAGGAGGTGGAGGTTGGAGTGCTGGCGATGGAGCAGGAATGGATGGATCTGGTCCAGATCCGACGGCAGAAGCGGTAGATCTCCGGATGGTCGCCTTCTTTTGAAACATTTCTCAGGATTGAGGAGGATGGAGATGAACCTTAGAGAAGGAGGTTGGCAGGATCGACTGAGCACTCCTTTAAGAACAAAGGTATCTAAGAGACGGAAGCCCTTCCTCTGGCACCAATTCTATTGGTGCAGAATCTGATCGACGCCGGGACGAGCTGGAGCTGAGGAGGACTAGGTCGCCGTCGGTGACCTACAAAACAAAGTCCCGTCCGAAGTCGGTGGTGATGGCTCCGATGGGACCTTCCGACGATCAAATTAGAGCTTCTGGCCAACAGAAATGGAGTGCTCAAAAAAGAGAAGTGAGCTTAGAGCTTTAGAGAGGAGAGGAGAGCCTCTAGAAAACGTATTTAGGAGGTCTCTTTTATAAACGGAGCTTGAATGATGATGACAACCATACCGTTTGGTAGCGGACCGCTCTAGGCCGCATGAGGTTCGGTACGAAGAGAAAAGTATCGTCAGACTGATAGTGGTGGCCATGTTGTCTGACTGTAGGCCGCATGGGCCTTGTTACGGAGAGAGCGGTGTCGCCAGACTGGTAGTGGTGACCATGTTGTCCGGTCGTGAACCACATGGGACTTGTTACGGAAGAAAAGATGCCGCCAGACTGATAGTGGCGGCTATACCGCCGAGATTCAACAACCGTAGTTCGAGGGAGCAGGCATTGGTTGGTGAAGAATCTCGGCGTATATTCATTTCAGGGAAGCTCGGACTCCTAAGGAGGATACGTCTGAAGGAGATCATCAAGAAGGAGTTCGGCCAAAGGAGATGTCCAGAAGGAGTTCGGCCCTTGGAGGAGTGCGGAGGGAGTTCGGCTCCTGTGAATGTCCGACTGGAGAAATGCGGAGGAAGTTCAGCTTCTGTGGGCGTCCGATTGGAGGAGTGCGGAGGAAGTTCGGCTCCCATACGGGTCCGACTGGAGCTCGACTGCTGAGAAGTTCGACCGAAGAAGAAGTCCGACTGAAGAAGAGAACCGGAGGAAGTTCGGCTCCCGTGGGCGTCTGACTGAAGAAGTGCGGAGGAAGTTCGATTTCTATAGGCATCCGATTGGAGCTTAGCCGCTGAAAAGTTCGATCGAAGGAGAAGTCCGACTAAAGAAGAGAACTGGAGGAAGTTCGGTTCCCATGAACGTCCGACTGAAGGAATGTGGAGGGAGTTCGGCTCCCGTACGAGTCCAACTGAAGCTCAACCGTTGAAAAGTTCGGTCGGTCGAAGGGATTCGGCTAAGACTCGACCACTGGAGAGTTCGAAAGAGGCTCGATTGGCTGAAAAAGTTCGGCTAAGACTCATCTGCTGAAGCTCTTCCGTGACTATCGGTTGCATTAGGCTGAGCATTAAATTAAACTTCGGTAGGAGCAGGATTTATCCCAACACTAATTTTGTTGGAATATTTGTAAGTAGTTTAGTTGAGTAATATTATTGTTCCTTATATGGTGTGATCCCCATCATTTTTTTGTCGCTCTTAGTTGGATTTTACTATCACTTTCTTGCTGAAATTTTATTTACTATATTGCTAATTATGATTGAAGTTCTCCGGAATTCTTAAAACATAAAAAGGATTAACTAGTTTCAAAAATTTGAATTGAAATTTTAGTTTTTGCAACCTGATGTTTGCATCACATTGTGAAGGAATTAATGTGTTTCAAAAGGAAAAAAAAAATCATGAACCACCATCAGAGTATAAGTTTTCAAGAACTAGAATACAAGATATTCTGAAGCAAGCATATCCGTCTGCACAAACATCGGTCTTGATAAATAAAGAACAACCATTTCTTAGAAACAAATCAAACCTTAAAGAACAGTACCCTAAACCCTAGACAAGCAATGCAACACTCACATCCGACATATGGAAAAACAAAAGGAACAAATAACTGAATTCTTACATTTGTAATCGCTCCACGTGCCGTATGCGAACAATCGAAGCACATCCAGAGATGACGAATACAGGGTCCCCTCAAGCTGCATCCCGAACAAAATTAGCGATACAAACAAGAACCAAAACCTCTCTTCTTGAATATAAATAACCAACAGCCGATCCGCATAAAAGAGAGCAAACGCGAGCGTAAATGAGAAGAAATAGAACAAATAATTAAGAGGGGAGGGTTTTGGACCTTGGCGAGGGTGGGGACGGCGAGGATCTCGGAGAAGGCGAAGAGGGAGGGATGGGAGGTAGCCTCGAGGACGAGGCCCGCGAGGGCGGGCCCGTCCAGGACGGCGGCCTGCATCACGAAGAGATCGATGAGCTCCACGTGCTTGCGCTCGATGTCCATTGCTCTCCCCTCGAGCGCTCTCCTCCTCTTTTTTTCTTTTTTTTTTTCCGTATATTAGTTCAGATTGAAGGAGAAATTGCACGCATAAACTAATGAAGGGCGGAGAGAGGGAATTAGGAGCGGGTTCCTCGTTCCTTTCCCCTTCTTCTGTTTCGCCTCCGAGATGTCCTTCTCCTTTGCCCGTGAAAGCGGTCGGGCACACGGGTTCTAGCATTACACGAGAGACTCCGGGTGGGGTTATTTATTTATCGGAAATATAATAATTAAATAACTGGCATTTAAATGGAGCTGTTTATGGGCCGAGCCTGGAGTCTAAAGTATATTGGGTAATACATTCCTGGAGGGTAAAAATTTAGACGTGGACGTACCATACCTTTCAATTGATCCATTTGGAGTTCTCGTGGTTTTAACGTGATGGCTACCGTATTTCCATAGAAGATATCATTATTTTCTATTTTATAATTAATTTTAATTTTTTTAAAAAAATATAAAAAAGATGATTTTGCTTTTCACTTTTTTTTTTCAAAAATCAACATAAAAAATTTCATCATCTACTCTACAAAAAAAGTCTTTTCATTTTTCCTCCACGATCAATATTTTTCTCTTTTTTTTTTTTAAAAAAGTGGAGCATATCGAACGGACCATCTCTACGATGAGCGTTTCGACATAATACGAAAGATTCTTTTGGATGAAAGAATTTTCAGTTATAATCCTTAAAAAGTTTAAGTTTAGAAGGCATCAAGGAGAAGACAATGAAGAAGATGACTTGATCAAAGAAAGTACAGTAATGATTGTTTATAAGATAGAGGATGAGCCAACAACCATCGGAAGGCATGAAATAGAAGAAAAAGAAGAAGATAAACTCCTATTTAGGTTTAGGGCACTTCTTGCAAAGTTTAGGGCATCTATTAAAGATTTTTTACTTTCTCGATTCATTCCAAAGTAGTTTACTTTCAGATTTTATAAATATCTTTCTCGTTGGTGAAAATTATGATATCTTGTAGGCTTACATGTCACGTTGAATGAAGTTTATGACATCGTGTATCAAAATGATTATCTTTGAGAGTAAATAAAAATTATCTTCGAAAGACGTTTTGTCTAAATATGTCATAATATTAATATATAATCTCATAAATCTGATCCAGGATGTCATAAAAATGATAAAAATTTTACTTGAAATATATTTAACATACAAAATGTCATAATACTAATCCTTAATATCATTCTTTTGATCTAGTATGTCACAATATCGTCAGAACTATCTTCGAATTGTGTTTTACCAACGGGATAGTATAATGTTAATATAAAATATCATAAATTTGAACCAAAATGTCATAAAAAATTATACTTGATAGGTATTTTATATAAAAGTTATCATAATACTAACCTACAATATTATAATTTTGACCTACGATGTCATAATATTATCACAAGTATCTTCGAAAGGTATTTTACCAACAGGATGTCATCATTTTGATCCTTAATGTCATATTTTTAATCCAAGATGTCATAATTCTGCATTCGATAATATTTCTATATCATGATATCATAATTTAAATTCTTAATATCATAATTTAGATCATTAATGTCATAATTTTAACATAGAATGTCATAATTCTACCTTTGTTGATATTTTTTCTTCAGAATGTTATAATTTTGATTCTTAATATCATAATTTTGACATAGGATATCATAATTCTATCTTCATTGATGTTTCTTCTTCAGAATGTCATAATTTTGATCCTTAATGTCATAATTTTAATACAGAATATCATAATTTTGCCTTCGTTGACGTATTCTGTACCGCATATCATAATTTTAATTTTTAATATCATAATTTGGATATTAAATATTATAATTATGCTTTCGAAGATTTTTCTCTATCGGGATGTCATAATTTTGATATAATTATGATATTCTATGACAAAATAATGATATTTTTTGTGAACTTATGACATCTTGTAGGTAAAATACCTTCGTAAAATATTTTTTAATAAAAACTATGACATCCTGTTTTAAAATTATGATATTTTAGGATAAAATTATGATTTTTTATATACAAAATTCTTTCAAATAAAAATTTTAAAGATTATTAAGACATCATATTCAAATTTATGATATTTCAGATAAAAAGTATGACATCATGTAGTCAAAATACATTCCAAATCTAGTTTTTAACATCATTATGATATTATATGTAAAATTATGATATTTTAGTTAAAATAATGACATCTGTTTGCAAAAGACCTCCGTAAAATATTTTTTAATAAAAATAATGACATCCTATGTCAGAATTATGAGATTGTAGGTTAATATTATGACTTTCTTACGCAAAATTCTTCAAAAGATAGTTTTAGATATTATTCTGACATCCTACATCAAAATTATGATATTTCATATAAAAATTATAACATCCAATAGTCAAATTTCTATCAGAATATAATTTTTGATATTATTATCACATTCTTTATCAAAATTTTGATTCAGGATGTAATAATTCTACGTTCGATAATGTTTCTATGTCAGGATATTATAATTTAGATTCTTAATGTCATAATTCTATCTTTGTTGATGTTTCTTTTTCAGGATGTTATAATTTTGATCCTTAATATCATAATTTTAATACAGAATATCGTAATTCTACTTTCATTGACGTATTTTGTGTTGCATATCATAATTTTAATTTTCAATGTCATAATTTGAACGTTAAATATCATAATTATGCTTTCGAAGATTTTTTTCTCTGTCGAGATGTCATAATTTTGATATTATTATAACATTCTATGATAAAATAATAATATTTTTGATGAACTTATAATATCTTATAGGCAAAATACCTCCGTAAGATATTCTTTAACAAAAATTATGATATTCTATTTCAAAATTATGACATTTCAGGATAAAATTATAACTTTTTGTATGCAAAAATTTTTTTAGATGAAAATTTTAGAGATTATTATGATATCATATTCGAATTTATGATATTTCAGATAAAAATTATGATATAATGTAGTCAAAATATATTCTGAATCTAGTTTTTGATATCATTATGAAATTATATGTAAAATTATGATATTTTAATTAAAATAATGACATCATATTTGTAAAAGACCTTTGTAAAATATTCTTTAATAAAAATAATGACATCCTATGTTAAAATTATGAGATTATAAATTAAAATTATAATTTTGTTATGCAAAATTCTTCAAAAGATAGTTTTAGATATTATTCTGATATCCTACGTTAAAATTATGATATTTCGTATAAAAATTATGACATCCAATAGTCAAATTTCTACCAAAATATGATTTTTGATATTATTATCATATTTTTTGTTAAAATTTTGACTTAGGATGTAATAATTCTACGTTGGATAATATTTTTGTATCAGAATGTCATAATTTAGATGCTTAATATCATAATTTTGATATAGGATATCATAATTCTATTTTTATTGATATTTCTTCTTTAGGATGTCATAATTTTGATCCTTAATGTTATAATTTTGACACAAGATATCATAATTCTGATTCTTAATATCATAATTTTGACATAAAATATCATAATTCTGTTTTTATATTTATTTCTTTGATAGGATGTCATAATTTTGATATTATTATAAAATTTTATGTCAAAATATGATAATTTTGTTGAACTTATGACATCTACGAAGTAAAGTACCCCCATAAGACATTCTTTAGTCAAGATTATGACATATTGTTTGTTACTTTGAGTTCCTGTTTTTGATAATTCGATTTTTTTTTGCAGTGTCATCTCAAATTTCTCCCCATTTTTCTGAAAGGACTCCAATTTTTAAGAACTCCTATAAACTTGGAGTTTATGTTCATAATGTCCGAAATATCGACTTTTTTTCTGAGCACATTCAGCTCATCCAGAGGACTCAATTCGATGTCTTTATTGATATGGAGTCATTTTTGGTAGATGGGGTATTCCTCTCTAACATCATAAAATGTCACATTGGAGGAGATCAATTTATTATTGCAGAAAATGTAATAATATTTAGTAAGGAAGAAGTGACACTAATCATCAGTCTTCCATGTCATGGCATGAAAATCTCAATAGACGAAAAGTCAAAAAAGAAAGGGAGGCTATTTGATAGATTTGGGAAACATTTGCAACTACAATATCAAGGGTTGGAGTCTTTGATTAGTCAGCTAAAATCATTAAAAAGAAAGGAGGATATTGAGGATATCGTTAGGCTTTGGATAGCATACATTTTTGCACTTTTCTTGACTCCAAAGTCAAACTAGACTTGTCCAAAAGATGTGGTCTCATTTTTAGATAATTTGTCTCAATTGGGATCTTTTGCATCGGTCATTTTTATCAAGAATCTGATGGTTGAGGTCCTCCCAAAGATTGCTAACTACCTGAGGTCAAGAGCCTCGCAAAGCAAAGAGGGTTGACAAGGGAAGGAGGCTGCCCACTCTTCTTGCGTGTTCAACAGCCCTCATGGTAATCTTAAATCATTTTATTTTCAGAGTACACTCTTTTGTATTTTTATAAATTCTTCTATAGTCTGTTTTGTGAAAATGTTCATATATAGGTGTGGTTCTTAAAGCATACAAATATCCGATCACCATCTAATCCTTCAAAATTTTTAAGATTGTTAAGGTGGCGTGTCTGTAGAAAAAGAAGTCATGATATAAATTTTGACAATATTCAACCCCATAAGATAAACTGATAATAATAAGCTATCATAGAATGTCACAGGATGTCATATATTTTTTAGGCTATCATATAATACTTTTCGAATATATTTTTTGACATTAATGGTCATTCTATGTCAAAATGATTATATTTTAGGTTAAATTACGACATCGTCTGAGAAAAACATCAATGAAAGTCATTCTTTATAAAATTTATGATATCCTATCTTAAAATTATGATATTTGATATCAAAAAATTCTAACTTTAGACATTATTATGATATTTTATGTCAAAATTATGATATTAAGGATAAAAATTATGATAACTAGTAGTGAATTATAATTTGAATATGTGTTTTGATATTATTATGATATTCTATATTAAAATGATAATATTTTTGATAAAATTATGATATCGTATTTGTAAAATACCTCCAAAAGTTGTCTTAATAAAAATTATGACATACTGTATCAAAATTATGACACTTAACGTTATAATTATGATTTTTTTTATGCAAAATTCTTTTGGAAGAAGGTTTGAGACATTATTATGATATTGTATGTCAAAATTATGATGTTTCATATAAAAGTTATGATATCCAATAGCAAAATTACCTTCAGAATATGTGTTTTGATATTATTAGACATCCTAGAATAAAATGATGATATTTTAGATGAAATTATGACATTATATTATCAAAAAATCTTTTAGAGACTTTATTATAATATTTTAAAGTTATGAGATTTTTTGATTTGTACTTCTACTTTTATATTATCAGGTTGAAGATGCTTTTTGATCTATCTCGTAGGAGCACTGGCTTCTCAGTTCTATTGAAGAAAAAAAAGCACTCATAGTACTGATGAAGCAAAATTGGAGGAGCCTATTTTGGTTGGTTGTGCTATGTGTGCACAACTAGGGATTGAAATTGAAGAGCTTAGAAAAAAGATCATCATTCATGATAAACTATTAAAATTCTTGATCAGAAAGGAGATCAAGGATAAAAAATGGGAGGAGGATAAAGAAGAAAAGTGGAAAGAGGAGGTAGATAATGAAGAATTTGATGACGAAAAGGATGAAGCGGAGGAGAAGAAGAGGAAGAAAGAAAAAAAATGGAGGAGGACAAGAAGGAGGAAGAGGAAGAAAGACAATTGATGGAGGAGAATAGGAAGGAGGAAGAGGAAAAGAAGAAAAAAGAGGTAGAAAAGGAGGAGGAGGAGGAGGAGGAGGAAGAGAGAAGAAGGAAGGAGGAGAAGAAGGAGGATGAGAAAAAGAGGAAGGAGAATTATAAGAAGAAGAAGGAGGAAAAGAAGAGGGAGGAGGAGGAGGAGGAGAAGAAGAATAGGGAGGAAAAGGAGAAGAAGAGGCAGCAGGAAAAAAGAAAAAGGAAAGAAGAGGATGAGAAGAAAATGGAAGAGGAGAAGAAGAAGGATGAGAAGAAGATGAAGGAAGAAGAAAAAAAGGAAGGAGGAGAAAAGGATGCAAGAGGAGAAGAAGAAGGGGGATAAGAAGAAGAGGGAGCATGAAGAAAGAAAAATGAAGGAGAAGAAGAAGAGGGAGGAGGAAGAAAGAAAAAGGAAGGAAAAAAGGAAGGTGGCAGAGAGGGAGGAGGAAGAAAGAAAAAGGAAGGAAAAAAGGAAGGTGGCAGCGAAGAAGAAGGAGGAGAAAAATAAGTGGGAGGATAAGCTAAAGACGTTGACATATTCACTCGAGAGGAGGGTAAAAAAAGAATACAAGATGCGCCAGGCCTTCCATCTAACAGAAAATCTAAATTATGAGACCTGCATACCAACAAAAAAGACTAAGTAGAATCGAAATCCAAAAAAGTATCATTTCTGGACCTGTCAAATATATTAAGCATACAACGAAATGAAGATGAGGTAAACATATATGTCTTTTTCATCAATATCATGAGATCTTCATACTATGTTATATTTTTTAACCTGATCTTTTAACACAAGAATTCATTGAGCATTCACGTGAATATCAAGATAAAGGATCATTGTCTGAGGAGGAGGATGCCATTATTGAGATATTCTTGTCTGAAAGAATTAACTCGTAAGTGATTTATGATATCCATGATATCCTGTATAACATAGTACCTACTTATGATTTATGATATCCTTCTATTTTCCATTAAAGTGAGATTGTCTTCAATAATGCTGAAGGAGGCAGCATTACTACGTCCAATCTTCATAACCTTCTATTTGCACGGATGATAATTGACGATGTAAGGATTCAACTCTTGTTTAGATCTCAATTCTCATTCTTTGCTCTAGATATCATGTGTATTTTTTATTTCTATTTTTTTCACATCATAACATAATAGTTTTTATGAACAAATAATTGAATTTGGTCAGGATTTTCTTTGCAAAAAAATGGAGGGAACGACCAGATTTATACCACAAGTGCATCGTTGCTCCCATAATGACAGCCGACATGTGTATTAAATCGACAATAACACATCATGAGCTAGCTGGTATGGTGAGAGCGTTCATTTTTGGTCGAGTTAGTGATGTTGATAAGAAGGAATTTAGGCTCCTTTTCAACATCATCAACATAAATAACATCCACTGTCACTTGGTGGTTATGAATATGAATGCAAAAAAATTATTCATCTAAACTCCAAGTGCAATGCCAAATATAAGGCTAGTGCCAGGAAGTGGTATAAGATACTAGGAGCTATGTTTCACATATATTGTGATAATATAGAAGTGGGTGAATGAAATATGAAAGAAGATCAAGACTGTCCTTCCCAACCTTCGGGTTCTCTAGATTGTGATCTTTACCGCTTGAAGTATATGGACTATCTTGCTCGTAAGGATAGATCATAGAAATGGGACTTCAACCAAGCTGACATCATTCAATATCGGGGAAAACCTACTATAAAAATTATAAAAGAAGGGCTCAAATAGAGAGTGACTACTGTCGTTAACAAAGTTGAAGCCCTCTGATAGAAAAAAATCTTTGTATCACAGTGATAGAAATTTTTTTTTGTATCATTATAAGAGAATAAATATCTTGTATCATAGTGAATTTATCATTTTAAGTGAGTCAATTCTTTATATGACACTGAATACAGGATTGTCAAATTATATAGTCATGATAAGATGAAATTTCATGCAGAAATATAATTTTTTTTAACATTATATGATAGATTATTTTTGGTTAACACTGAATATAGGTAATCAAAGTGCAATTTATTATCTAGACATAGAAAATATCAATCTTTCAAAATATGATGTCAAAATTATGATATTAAAGGATAAAATTATGATATTAAGAATCAAAATTATGATATCTAGGCAGACTTATGACATTAACAATCAAAATTATGATATTAAGGATCAAAATTATGACATCCTAGAATAGAGACAATTCTGTATGCAGAATTATGATGTTCTACATCAAAATTATGATATTAAGAACCAAAATTATCATATTAAGGATAAAAATTATGACATCTAATATAAAAAATGACCTCAAAAATAGAATTATGATATTAATAATCAAAATTATAACATTAAGGATCGAAATTATAACTAACTAGAATAGAGACAACTCCAAACACGGAATTATGACGTCCTGTATTAGAATTATAATATTAAGGATCAAAATTATGATATTAAAGGATAAAATTATTACATCAATCACAGTAAACATCTTTGAAAGCAGAATAATGATATTAACGATTAAAATTATGATATTAATGATCAAAATTATGATATCTAATATAGAAAAAATCTTCGAAAGTAGAATTATAACATTAACGATCAAAATTATGATATTAAAAATCAAAATTATAACATTCTATAACAGAAATAACTTCGAACGTAGAATTATGACATCCTGCATTAGAATTATGATATTAAGAGCCAAAATTATGATATTAAAGGATAAAATTATGATATTAATGATCAAAATTATGACATTAAAAATCAAAATTATGATATCCTAAAATAGAGATAATTTCGATCGCAGAATTATGACATCCTGTATCAGAATTATGATATTAAGAATCAAAATTATAATATTAAAGGATAAAATTATGTTATTAAGGATCAAAATTATGATATCCAGTATAGAAAATATTTTTGAAAGTAAAATTATGATATTAACGATCAAAATTATGATATTAAAAATCAAAATTATGATATTAATAATCAAAATTATGATATTAATGATCAAAATTATGACATCCGATATAGAAAATATCTCCAAAAGTAGAATTATATATGACATTAATGATCAAAATTATGATATTAAGGATCAAAATTATCATATTCTATAATAGAAATAATTTCAAATATAGAATTATAACGTCTTGCATCAGAATTATGATATTAAGAGCTAAAATTATGATATTAAAGAATAAAATTATGATATTAAGGATCAAAATTATGATATCCGACATAGGAAACATCTCTGAAAGTATAATTGTGATATTAGTGATCAAAATTATAATATTAAGAATTAAAATTATAACATCCTATAACAGAAATAACTCCAAATGCAGAATTATAACATCCAACATCAGAATTATGATGTTAACTATTAAAATTATGATATTAAAGAATAAAATTATGACATTAAGGATCAAAATTATGACGTTCGGTATAGAAAATATCCTCAAAAATAGAATTATGATATTAACGATCAAAATTATAATATTAAAAATTAAAATTCTAATATTTTATAATAAAAATAATTTTGAATGCAAAATTATGATATCTTATATCAAAATTATGATATTATGATCAAAATTATGATATTAAAGGATAAAATTATAATATTAAGGATCAAAATTATGACATCAATCATAGTAAACACCCTCGAAAGTAGAATAATAATATTAATAATTAAAATTATGATATTAATAATCAAAATTATAATATCCTAGAATAGACATAATTTTGAATACAGAATTATACATTTTGCATGAGAATTATGATATTAAGGATCAAAATTATTATATTAAAGGATAAAATTATGATATTAAAAATTAAAATTATGATATTAATTATAGAAAATATTCTTAAAAGTAAAATAATGATATTAACGATCAAAATTATGATATTAAGAATCAAAATTATGATATTAATGATCAAAATTATAACATTCGATTCAGAAAAAGTCTCCAAAAATAGAATTATGACATTAAGGATCAAAATTATGATATTAAGGATTAAAATTATAATATTAATTATCAAAATTATGATATTAAGAATCAAAATTATAATATCATGTGTCAAAAGTATCCATCTTTTAGGTTAAAATTATGGCGTGATGTTATAGAAAATGTTCTTTAATGCAAAAGTTATAGAAATATAAGATTTTGTATAAAAATTATCTTCATTCATAAATAAATTTTTTGAAGCAGAAATCATCATACAAGTATAATATGTGCAAGCAATCTCTTCCAAAAATTAAGAAGATATTTCATTATTGACAATATATATATAATATATTTCATAATTTGATGAAATATAATCATCCATTTTATAAATTAGGACAAACGAAGTAAATAAGAAAATTGAGATCATTGCTCTTTTCTACGATGAAGGATCTTACAATCACTTTCGATCGTGTCGGTACTCTTCTTTCGTCGTTGCTCCTATGCTCCAAGCTTGGTCTAAGGCTATCCGGGCACACGACGATTTCTAGGGTTAGGGAGATTGTTGTCACTATAGATCGTATCGGCACTCCCTCTCTTCTTGATCCTAAGCTATAGGCGTTAGCCGAGACTGCATGGATGCATGATGATTTCCAATACCTCTCAATCCAGGGCGAGTGTCGGACAGCACATCCCTCTTCAACTATTGGCAATGATCCAGATGGTGAGGGATAAACCCTCCATCGAGCAGGAGTATCATGATGACGTCATCTTCATCTGAAGCAAAGGCTAGATGAGATCCCTTTTTTCCCATAGCTGGTTGTCCTAATTTTTATTTATACAGGAACTGAGTACGGTGTGGTGCATATGAGGATATGCGCTAATATTATACTACCTCGATTATTTTCTCTTAATTTTTTTTAAAAATTATGACATCTACGTATAGTAAACTTAGCTGAATATAGAATTATGATATCATATATCATAATTATGATATTAAGAATCAAAATTATGATATTAAAGGATAAAATTATGATATTAAATATCAAAATTATGATATTCTGCATAAAAAAACATCTCCAAAAATAGAATTATGATATTAATGATCAAAATTATAATATTAAGAATTAAAATTATGATATCATATAAAAAATAATTTCGAATGTAGAATTATGATATCCTGCATCAAAATTATGAAATTAAGGATCAAAATTATGACATCCATCATAGTAAACGTCCACAAAAGTAGAATAATAATATTAATGATCAAAATTATGATATTAAGGATTAAAATTATAATATTAAAAAATAAAATTATGATATTAAGAATTAAAATTATGATATTTTGTATAGTAAATATCTTTGAATGCAGAAATATAATATTAAGAATCAAAATAATGACATCCGACATAGAAAACATTTGTGAAAGCATAATTATGATATTAAAATTAAAATTATGATATTAAGAATCAAAAATATGATATCCTGCATAAAAAATTTCTTCGAAAGCAGAATTATGATATTAATAATCAAAATTATGATATTAAGGATCAAAATTATGACATTAAGATTAAAAATTATGATATTAAGGATCAAAATTATGATATTCTGTATAAAAATTGATAAATACTATAAAATTATCAATAAAATTATTAATTTATTTATTAATTTATATTTATTTTTAAGAATTAATAATCAATTAATACATATTTTTAAGAAATTAATATTTTTATTAATTAAAAAAATAATTAAAAATAATTAAAAAAATTAAAAAATAAAAAATAAAATATTATTATCAATAAAATGAGCTCATGTTTTTATCATAATAAAATAAATTTGAAGCAAATCAAAGCTAAAATGGACTAAATATGAATTTTTTTAAAAAAAAATAATAAAAAAAAAAATGACTCAGCCGACTTCGCAAGCCAAGCCAAGCCATAAAAGCCGTCCGCCAGTTCACGATTTAGGTGTAGACTTCTAGCTCAGCAAAAGATAGCGAATCATACGCTATCATGTGGTGGACCAAGACTCTTAAAGGGTTTACAGTATTTTTGTCACGTCTCATAGGGCATTTTGGTCATTTCAAGTGGCAAATTCGGGCGATGATTGGTTTCGATGTGCGGTGTGCCTAGTTCACATGGTCTAATGCTACAGTACTGCATGATCAGATGGATGAGCTTGCTGCAGATCTTGATCCAACGGTCGGGTTTTGCTCCTAATTTGATTCAAAGCCTTCTTCACTTGGATTGCCATCCGACGGCAGTGCTTGCTCCCGCCCATGATTCGACGATCCAGAAAGCTCCCAACTTGATTAAAACACCCATAACTCCGATCAACGATTAGATTTTCTCCTGATTAACGTGATTGAATGGTCAGAACTTAATCTGACTTAATCTGGGCTTACACACATCAGATTTTGGTATTTTTTGGACCATTTGATCCCATCTAACGGCCAGATTTCATCCAAAGCAATAGAATTTGTTCAAAACTTTTTTTAATTTAAATTTTACTCAAATTTTTTTCTATTTTGATGATTAAAATATTCCTTAGTCCCATATTACCTACAACAAAAGACTCCAGTCTTCCAACAACTATAAATAAGACCCCAGACCTCCAAAATCAATTATGTTCGATCAAGGTGAAGCTTTGGTATAGAGTAGAGCCAGGCTTTAGTTAATGGCTACTTCAAGGCACGATCGGATGGATGAGCTCACTGTCGATTCTGATCCAACGGTCGGGATTCGTTCCTAGTTTGATTCAGAGCCTTCTTCATCCGGATCGCCATCCGATGGCAGCGCTCACTCTCACCCATGATCCGACAATCCAGGAAGCTTCCAACTTGATTAAAACACCTAGAACTCTAATCAATGATAAGATTTCCTCTTGATTAACATGATCGAACAGCCAGAACTTAAAGAAAAAAATCTATTTTTTGAGTTAGGTTCGTTCAGATCTGATTAGATCAGGATGGATATTTTAAAAATTTTTCCTCTAAGATCCTAATCAGATTTGAGACTCTTCAAATATGATCTTATTGATCTAATAATAAGAATAAAATAAAAATAAAAATTAAATCTAATTTAATTATATCTTTATTTTGGGTAATCCAATTATCCTATGATGATCCCGATGTTTGTCTGAGGTTTTAGATGTTTGCCTCAGACAGGATCTGGAGATCTTCTCCTTCTTAATCAATCCTCCTAAAATCAGATATACATATGATCTTGAAGGCCTTCAAAACTCTTTTTGAAGAACTATCGTTGTCTCTTGTAATAGTGCTGTCTTCTTCCTTTCCTGATGCCTTTCACTTGCTCGGATCGCACCTTATTCATGCCCAAAATCCCTTGGGCATGGAGAGGAGAGAGAGGACCAGAGCATGATGTGGAGAAGGAGGAAGAGAGACTTTGTGGCATGGGCTAAAGGCAGAAGCATTAAAAATCTAGGCACAGATAGGATTTATATAGACCCTGCTGCACCATGCAGTGCCACATTATCCTGGCCAATCATGATCCTTTGAGCAATTAGATCTAAATCTAATTAGTGGGATGATATCATCTGATTCAATCAGATGAGAGACCCTCAATACCCTCCTAAGGTGGTGCCAAGACAAGGTCAAATAAGAGTTCTTGGCATCATGGAGTTTAATCCCCTAAAGCAACCCTAGAGTCCCATCTGTATGAGACTCTTTTATCCTCATGGGGCGCAAGCCTCCCTAGGTGTGCACCCTCTTCCTGTCTGCATTTAGCAGGAGGATAAGATCCTAGGTACTCTCCTATAGGTGCATGACACATGGACAGATGTCCAAGTATCCAGGATCAACATTTGACCAATGTCCAAAAATAAGAATTAGCAGATGATCGAAAATGATAGATGTTGTTTTAAATTTATATCATAAATTAAGACAACCCTTTTCTGATCTAGACGAGCTCCAATCAGACTAAGTAAAGATTTTTGAGTGAGCCCAAATATATTTGGCTCAGTCGAGACAAGCTTTAATGATTATTAAATGAGAACATTAGGCTCAATCATGTATTAGCATGATTTTTTTGAACCTAATTGAATTTTATTCAAATTAATTAAACTGGGTTAATTCAATTGATGACATCTAGATCCAAACCCTTATTTGTGAGATCCAGATAGATTTAGTTTTATATGATAATGGGATATGTCACGATCTCTATCATCGACATCATCGAAATATCTTTCGATGGATCAAAACTTTTCTGATTCAGACAACTAGTATGATCGATCATCCAAATCATTTTAATTGCTCCCAAAATCCACCAGTGACACCTAGCAACATATGGTGGTATCCATCAGAACTGAAAGCGAATCTCTTGATGTAGTTACCTGTGTGATTAGGTTCTTCTATCTTGAGCTCCGATCGGATTAAGGTTAAGGTGATCTCATCAAACCCTAATATCCATCATATGAATTAATCATTCGATTCAAGTCCAATGTAAAAATCCTAATAGAAACTCTTTCTATTATTTCACTCTGCCATGGCCATGGACTTATGGACTTGATTCTCATGATCATCATAGGGCTGCTCCTCATCTACCGAGGTAGATAGATTCTCTATTGGTGCAATCCAATTTTTATAATGAATATGCTATAGCCAACATACACTTTAAGATTCCAAATGACTAGAAGATCGAGTTATAGTATAGTCAAACTATAACACCCTCAAGGTGAACTGTTGATGCATCTCAGGTCAAAGAACCAGACACACCACTGCAGCTTCGAGCCAGTCATCGATAAGAAGATAGACTTTCTCATGACTGCTCGAGATGGTCATGCTCAGTATCCTCATTCTCTAACGAGGATCTGTACTCTCACTCCGATGTCTCTACACCATAGATTCAAGACTCATCTATTCTAAAGAAGCAATCATACACCAACTTTTCGGATCAATCATCATCCTCATGATGATCCTACGATCGAGAGCATTTTATGAGTTAATAATGAAAATTTATATCTTAAATTTTCAACTCTTGAAAATATGAATTATCATTATCATTAACTCAAGGGATGTATCACAGATACTTTCAAATACATACTATGATAGAAAATAATCTATTTTATTATTTATAGTTAAAATTATAATTTTATCCTTGGAAGTATATTACAAGTGTCAGCCAATCTGGCTTCTAGGGCACACATATCTAATAAAATTCCACTTGATCTAAAGTCAATTGGCTACAAATTTAATTTTCAACTTTTCAAGATGGGCTTCAATCTTCTGTTGGCCCAACAGCTTTGTAAGTGGGTCTGCCGCATTATCTACGAAGTCGACTCTCTTGACCATGACATAATCTTTCTCGAGATAATCACGGATAAGGTGGTATTGTTGCTTGATGTGCTTGGATTTCTAGTAAGACCTCGGCTCCTTAGCAAGGGCTATGGCACCATTATTGTCGCAGTACAGAGGAATGGCATCTGATGGCATCACTCTGATCTCTGTAGTGAACTTCTTATACTAGAATGCCTCCTTTGCAGCTTCTAACGCAGCAATGTATTCTACTTCTATGGTGAAATCTGCTATTACTGTCTGCTTGAAACTCTTCCAGCTGACAGCACTACCATTACACACAAACAAACTCTCAGATGTCGACTTTCGATCATCTATATCGGATATAAAATTCGAGTCTGTATACCCCTGAACTTGGAGTTCTCCATTACCAAAAATCAACAACATATCCTTAGTTCTTCTCAAGTACTTAAGGATACATTTCACAGAAGTCCAGTATTCTTCATCTGGATTCGATTGATATCTGCTCGTGACACTCACAGCATGGGCTATATCAGATCGTGTACATAACATGGTATACATGAACTCCCTATTGCTGAAGCATAAGGGATCTTGCTCATGCGTTCAATCTCCTCATGTGTGTTGGGATATATTTTTTTGAAGAGATGAATGCCATGTCTGAAGGATACCAATCCCCTCTTGGAGTTTTCCATGCTAAACCTCTTTAGCACTTCCTCTATGTACATCTTCCATGAAAGACCTAATATCCTATTTGGTCTATCTCTGTAGATCTTAATTCCTAGAATGAAGGATGCTTCTTCTAGTCTTTCATGGAGAATTCTTTAGATAACCATATTTTAACTATGGTCAACATGGAAATATCATCCCCAATAAGGAGGATATCATCTATGTACAGTACGAGAAAGATAATAGCGCTTCCACTGATCTTTTTAAAAATACATTATTCCTCCTCATTTTTGATGAAACCAAATAATTTGATTACATCATTAAAACGAATATTCCAACTTCGAGATGCTTGCTTAAGTCCATATATGAATCTTTGCAGCTTGCATACTTTGTGATCAGCATCACTGGATATAAAATCTAGTGGCTGTTCCATATAGATATCTTCCTCAAGGTATCTATTTAAGAATATCGTTTTCACGACCATTTGCCATATTTCATAATTGAAATTGGCTGCAACAGCAAGCAATATGCGGATGAATTTAGCATGGCTACTGACGAAAAGGTATCCTGATAATCAATGCCTTCGTACTGACTATACCCTTTTACCACTAATCTAATTTTGAATATCTCCACATTCCCATCTGCACCAATCTTTCTCTTGTAGATCTATTTACATCCAATAAGTACTATACCTTCAGGTGGATCTATCAAGATTCAGACTTGGTTTGAATGCATCGAGTCAATTTCTAACTTCATTGCCTCTAACCATTTCTCAGAGTTGATATCCGATATCACCTCATCATAAGTTTTGAGATCATCATCATGAACCCCATTACCTACGAAGAACATTTTCTCTACTTTCTCTGAAATAGTACCTAAGTACCTCTCAGAGGAACGAAAAATCTTTTTCGATCTACGAGGTGGAGGAGGTAGTGATTGTATTGGCTCAACCTAATTTGGTTCTATAGGATCCTTAGCTCGTTGCTCTTGGGAGACTTTCTTCTCGAGCTTGATCTGCTTTTCAATGCCACTATCTTGAATAAACTATTTTTTAAGAAAGATGGCATGTCGACTCACAATCACATTGTAATCTTCTAGAATATAGAAATAATATTCTAATGACTCTTTAGGATATCCTATGAATCGAGCTCTAAAGGACCTATAGTCTAACTTGTTCACTTGTTGTCTTTTGACATGAGCTGGACAACCCCAAATTCTGAGATGACTCAGACTTGATTTCTTACCATGTCATATCTCATACGATGTGATAGGAATGATTTTAGAGAAAATCCTATTCAGTAAATATATAGAAGTTAACAGACTATGTCCCCAAAGAAAATCAGAAAGGTCTGTGAAGCTCATCATGGATCGAACCATATTTAATAGAATCCAATTCCTCCATTCTAAAATCCCATTGAGTTGAGATGTTCTAGTTAGAGTCTATTGAGAGACTATATCATATTGCTTGAGATAGTCCAAGAATTTCCAACTAAGGTATTCACCTCCTCGATTTGATCGAAGAACCTTAATGAATTTTTCAATTTGGTTTTTTACTTTATGTCTGAATTTTTTAAACTTTTCAAAGGCTTCAAACTTGTGTCTCATAAGATACACATACCTATACCGAGATAAATCATCGATAAAGGTTATGAAGTAGATAAAGTTGTCTTTAGCTGGCACATCAAATGGGCCACACACATCAGTATGTACTAGGACAAGTAGATCCATGCCCCTTTTCCCATGTCCTACAAAAGAGAGCTTAGTCATTTTGCCATGAAGACATAATTCACAAATTGGATATAACTCGGAAGTGAACGAACTCAATAACCTGATTTTCTCTAATTTGTTAACCCTATCTTCTGCTATATAACCTAGCCTTAGGTGCCATAGATACCTATCATTTGGACTATCCCTGGGTCGTTTTGATCCTATGGCATTCACAATTTGCTCGATATTAAAGACAGATACATCAATATGTAACTGATAGAGATCGTTAATAAGAAAATCACTTGCAATTTTATTTCTTTCATAAAAAATATTACAATGGTCCTTAAGAAAACTAATTATATAGCCTTCTTATACTAAACATGAGACAGAAATCAAATTTCTGTTTGCAGTAGGCACATAATAACAATCCTTAAGTACTAAGTCTAAGTCAAATGGTAGTCGAAGAGGATAGATTCTCACGGCCATAGCAGCAATCCTTGCTCCATTTTTGATGCGTAGAATCATCTCATCATCCCTCAGCCTCTTGTTATCCTTAAGATCTTGCATGAAAGTGCACAAATGAGCACTAGAACTAGAGTCAAGTATCCAACTGATGCAGAAGAAATCATAAGGTTAGATTCAATAACGAGCATACTTCCAGAAGGACCTATCTCCTTCTTATTCTTCAGGATAGTCAGGTATGTAGAACAGTTCCGCTTCCAGTAGCCATCAGTATTACAATAAAAATACTTTTCTTTATCAGTGGCCTTCTTCTTCAGCTCTATCTTCCTTTTCTTTCCATCTTTCATCTTCTACTTTTTTACAGACTTCTTCTTCTTTTCAAAAGACATTCTCTTAGAAGAAGTCCGTTTCATAGCAAGTACTGAGCCTTTAGAATCTTTCATAGAAAGCTCAGCAGTAACCAGTATATTCATAAGCTCGGTCAGAGTATTATGGAGTTTATGCATATGATAGTTCATGATAAACTACCCATACGCATCAGTCAAGGATTGCAGAACTATATCATTCTGTAGATCCAAGTCTAACCTTACTCCGAGCTTCTCAAGCTCTTCAAAGTTCTTGATTATCATCAGACAATGATCTTGGACTGACTGTCCATCACACATCTTAGTCTTGAACAATCATTTAGTGACTTGATATTTGGCTGCGCGACTCTGTTCACCAAACATCTCCTGTATGTGAGTCAACATTTGGCAAGCAGTCATGATATCTTCATGTTGGTGCTGAAGTTCATCAGACATCGAGCCTAACATGTAGTATCTGGCCTTATTATCATCGTCTGTCCACTTATCCAGAGATGCCCTCTGCTCAGTGGATAGACGAACTGGTAAGGTAGGAGGATCCTGGTTCAGTACATGAGTTAACTTCTTGGAACCCAAAATGATTTTAAAGTTCAGGAGCTAATCCTTATAATTTAGTTCGATCAGTCTATGGGTGTCCAGGATTCGTGCTAATGGGTTGGATTTAGTGATATGATATTTGGCTGCGCAACTCTATTCACCAAACAATTCTTATAGGTGAGCCAACATTTGGCGGACAGTCTTGATATCTTCATGTTGGTACTGAAGCTCATCAGATATTGAGCCCAACATGTAGTATCTGATCTTATTATCTTCATCCATCCACTTGTCAAGAGATGCTCTCTGTTCAGCGGACGGATGAGCTGGTAAGATGGGGGGATCCTGGTCCAATACATGAATCAACTTTTCAAAATTCAAAATAATTTTGAAGTTCTAGAGCCAATCTTTATAATTGAGTCCAATCAGTCTATGGGTGTCCAGGATATTGGCTAGTGGGTTGGACGCAAATATTTTTTTTTTCCTATAGAGAGTCAAAGTTTCTAGTTAGATTTTATAACTAAGACTTGACCAATTTGTTTAGGAGTTTGATTTTTAAATAAATTAGCTCCCACTATTTTCTCAGATTCCTACACTCCCTCTGTAGAGATGCAAAAATCTTCATGATTATTGATTTCTAGTGGATAGTACAGTCCCATCAACTGACTCATCACCTCACCTAACAGTTATTGGTGATGGATTAGCCAATGAGTGAATAACTCTTGTCCAATGATTCTCTAATCATAGTGCATCCAAACTTGATCTCTAATTCATGAAACTCACTGTGCTCGAAATATTGATCCACTCCTTAGTTAAGTCAGACCCACCATTTGCATAGATTGGATTTCTAATTGGATCTCTCACCATATCCAAAATATTAAGCCCAATCCATCCTCCAGTCTGTAGCATCTAATGCCTAATAGACATGGTTGTATCTTCTCGATGCAATTGAACCACTGTGATCGATCGAGAACAATCAACCCCGGGAAGGATTCGCACATCTACAATGGTGGAAGATCTTAGACTTAATTTTTTCTTAGAAAGATTTGATTTAGGTCTCTTTAAACTTGACTTGACATAGCCATAACCATTATGACTAACTTAGTGGCATGGGTCAGCTCGGATTGTTAGCCATCTTAGATTAGGATTGGACCAATAAATATGGTTAGGTAAGTGAGACCAATGGAAGGGATATGCCATTAACTTGATAAGAATGCATTCGAGTCGAGTAGCTCCCAATTAAAAATCAGTCGGTTGTATCTGTCAAACTTATCTTAGATACCAAATTATTGAGCTAGAACCAATTGGGTTAGCCTACAATCCAGACTCTAACCACTAAGCCTAATTAGGTCTTAACTCAATTGATCACTCATATGACTCGATCTTGACCCAGACTTAATCCTATTAGGCTGATCAATTTAAGTACTCTTGATCCCACCTAACCAACTATTGATTTAGTTTGATCAACCGCTAGACCTAATTGAGCTACCCAAGTTCGAACCTAATTTTATGAATATGTTTTAGATCTGAAATTTTTCAATTTTAGATCTAATATATTTCATAATCTTAATTCTTAATTAAGTTTAGGGTTCATAAACAAAACATGTATATAAAATCCTAGGATTTCAAGATCTAGAGTTTTGCAGAAAATAAATTTTTTATTTTTGAGTAAGGACGAACTTGTAGCACCCTACACACCATAAGAATACCCTATCGAATGGGAGGAGAGGGCCTTTAAATTTTACTTCGTTCTTATGATCGAACGACCAAGGGATACACTTTAATCAGAAATATGATAAATCTATAAAACTAATTAGATCTACATCATATATTACGTATATAAAAATTGATCTAACTAAAAATATGTTTTGCATACATCTCATGTATCATATCATGCATATTTTTAGATCTAAATTATCTCATAAACATCTAAAAAATAAGATTTAAATTTGATCATATCAAATTAAAATTTATTTTAGATAATTTTGTAGAACTATTCTACAACTAGTCTAAACATGCATCTATCATATCTCATATGAATAAATTAAATAAATTTATTTTTTATTTTTAAATCTAATTATAATATTTATAATATTAAAAAATAATAAATAAATAAATTTAAAAAATATAATTAATTAAATTAAAATTATGATTATGCTAGACTATACATAGAATAATTCTATTCTTAGTCTAGTCATGCATCTCATACATCTTAGATCTAGATTATTTAATTTTTAATTTTTTAATTTTAAATCTAATGATATCTAATGTGACATCTGAAATAATCTAATTATCAGTTCAAAAATAAATTAAAATCAGATCTAATGAATTATGGAACCTGGCTCTGATACTAGTTGAAGGAAAAAACTTATTTTTCAGATCAGATTCATTTAGATCTGATTGAATCATGAGGAATATTTGAAAAAAAATTTCTCTAAGATCCTAATCAGATCTGAAACTTCTCAGATATAATCTTATTGATCTGATAATAAAAATAAAAATTAAATCTAATTTAATTATATCTTTATTTTGGGTAATCCAATTATCCTATGATGATCCCGATGTTTGCCTGAGGTTCTGGATGTAGCCACGCAAGCGTCTGACCTCTACCGATATTCACTCGGATAGAATCTAGAGATCTTCTCCTTCTTAATCAATCCTTCAAAAATCAGATATAGATCTGATCTTGAAGGTCTTCAAAACTCCTTTTGAAGAACTGCTGTTGTCTCTTGCAGCAGTGCTGCCTTCTTCCTTTCCTAGCATCTTTCACTTGCTTGGATCGCACCTTATTCGTGCCCAAAACCCCTTGGGCATGGAGAGGAGAGAGAGAGAACTAGAGGGTGGCATGGAGGAGGGAGAGAGGCTTTGTGGCATGGGCTAAAGGCAGAAGCATTAAAAACCTAGGCGCAAATAGGATTTATACAGACCCTGCTGCGCCATGCAGTGCCACATCATTCCGATCAATTACGATCCTTTGAGCAATCAGATCTAAATTTGATTGGTGAGATGACATCATCTGATCCAATCAGATGAGAAACCCTCGAAACCCTCCTAAGGTGGTGCCAAGACTGGGTCAAATAAGAGTTTTGGTGCCATAGAGTTTAATCCTCTGGAGCAACCCTGGAGTCCCATCTGTATGGAACTCCTCCTTTATCCTCATGGGGTGCACGCCTCCCTAGGCATGCACCCTCTTTCTGTCTGCATTTAGTAGGAAAATAAGGCCTTAGGTACTCTCATATGGGCACATGATACATGGGCAGATGTCCAAGTGTCCAGGATCAATATTTGACCAATGTCCGAAAATAAGAATTAGTAGATGATCGAAAATGGCAGGTATTGTCTTAAATTTATCTCATAAATTAAGATAATCCTTTTCTAATTTGGACGAGCTCCAGTCAGACCAAGTAAAGATTCTTGAGTGAGCTCAAACATATTTGGCTCAGTCGAGACAAGCTTTAATGATTATTAAATAAGAACATTAGGCTCAATTATGTGCTAGCACGATTTTCTTGAATCTTATTTAAATTAATTGAACTGGGTTAGTCCAATTGATGACATTCAGATTCAAACCCTTATTTGTGTGATCCAATTAGGTTCAGTTTCATATAATAATGGGATATGTCACGATCTCTATCATCGATATCATCGAAATATCTTCCGATGGATCAGAATTTTTCTGATTCAGACAACTAATATGATTGATCATCTAAATCATTTTAATTGCTTCCAAAATCCATCAGTGATACTTAGCAACATATGGTAGCAACCCATCAGAACTGAAAGCAAACCTCTCGGTACAGTTACCTATGTGATTAGGTTTCTTTATCTTGAGCCCCGACCAGATTAAGGTTAAAGTGATCTCGTCAAACCCTAATATCCGTCATATGAATTAATCATTTGATTCAAGTCCAATGTGAAAATCTTAATAAAAATTCTTTCTATTATTTCACTTTGCCATGGTCATGAGTTTATGGACTTGATTCTCATGATCATCATAGGACTGCTCCTCATCTACCGAGGTAGATAGATTTCCTATTGGTGCAATCCAATTTCTATAATAAACATGCTATAGCCAACATACACTTCAGGATTCCGAATGGCTAGGAGACCAAGTTATGATGTAGTCAAATTATAACACTCTAAAAGTAAACTGCCGATGCACCTCAGATCAAAGAACCAGACACACCACTGCAGCTTCATACCAGTCATCGACGAGAAGGTAGACTTCCTCATGATTGCTCGAGGTTGTCACGCTCAGTAACGAGTACCTATACTCTCGCTTCGATATCTCTACATCATAAACTTAAGACTCATCTATCCTAAAGAAACGATCGTACACCAATCTTCTGGATCAATCACCATCCTTATGATGATCCTACGATTGAAAGCATTTTATGAGTTAATAACAAAAATTCATATCTTAAATTTTTAACTCTTGAAAATATGAACTATCATTACCATTAACTCAAGGGATGTATCATAGACACTTTCAAATACACACTGTGATAGAAAATAATCTATTTTATTATTTATAGTCAAAATTATAATTTTATCCTTAGAAATGTATTATAAGTGTCGATCAATCTGGCTTCTAGGACACACATATCTAACAATTTCTTTCTAATTTTATGATTAAAACATTCCTTAGTCCCACATTGCCTGCAACAAAAGACTCCATTCTTCCAACAACTATAAATAAGACCCCGGGACTCCAAAATCAATTATCATCGGTTAAGGTGAAGCTTTGGTATAGGGTAGAGCCAGGCTTTGGTTAATGGCTGCTTTGAGGCACGATCGGATGGATGAGCTTACTGTCGATCTTGATCCAACGGTCGAGATTCGTTCCTAGTTTGATTTAGAGCCTTCTTCACACGAATCACCATCCGACGACAGTGCTCGCTCCCGTCCATGATCCGACGGTCCAGAAAGCTTTCGATTTGATTAAAACACCCAGAACTCTGATCAACGACCAAAATTCCTTCTGATTAATGTGATCGAACGCTCAGAACTTAATCCAACCTGATCTAAGCTTATACACATTCGATTTTGATATTTTTTGAACCATTTGATCCCATCTGATGACCAAATTTCATCCAAAGCAATAGAATTTATCCAGAACTCTTTTTAATCCAAATTTCACTCAAATTTCTTTTTATTTTGACGATTAAAACGTTCCTTAGTCCCACATTGCCTGCAACAAAAGACTCTGATCTTCCAACAACTATAAATAAGACCCCAAGTTTTCAAAATCAATTATTTTCGATTAAGGTGAAGCTTTGGTATAGGATAGAGCCAGGCTTTGGTTAATGGTTGCTTCGAGGTAACTAGTGCCGAGAGGAAGAGCTGGACTTCTACACCATCTTTCTGCCAACGTTGATCCAAGATCAGAAATCAGCCTATTTTAATTTTTAATCTTTTTTTTTCTTTTTAAATTTTATGTATTTAAATTATGAACTTTTTAGTTAATGCAATATTTATTTTTATGCTCTTTAATTTCATACTCTTTATTTTTATTATAATTTAATTTTTATACTTTAATTATTGCTCCTTATTTTACTGCAAGTAGATGCTAAGATCTAACTAGTAGATGTTAGTACCAAATTTATATTTCTATATAATTTAATTTCTACTTCATAATTTTAATTTCTAATTTTCAACTTCAAATTTTATCTTCAAATTCTTTTATTTTTTTATAAAATTAAATATTTTAAATCTAAAATACTATCTTTTCTGTGGATTCAATCCGACTCACTGCTATCTACATACTTTTAATTATTTCAAAAGGTCGAATTAAACTGATAAACATGGTGTCTTAACGATAACATTGCGATCTTATCAAATTTTTGGCATCATTATTGGGGAAGGCACGGACATTAAAATTTTTAATTTTTTTAATTTTTTTTATAAATAAATTATAAATAATTTGTTAAATTTTTTTTGTAAATATTGCTTACTAACTTTTTTTTATTTATTTTGAAGAAAAAGAGATAAAAGAAGACAAAATTAAGGAAAGCAAATCATCTAATCTTGTTTGGTGAGATCAATCCTAACCTTAGATCTCTTTCTTTTTTAAAAAAATATCCACTTAAACCTAATTAAAAGTTTCATGATAAGATTAGAAACCCTAACTGCTTAGAGCATACATCATATTAGTTTTATTTTTATTTTCTTTTTGGTGATCGCTGGAGACAAGGTAAACTCTTCAAGTTTAATTAAATTGCATGCATCTAGTTTAAATTGCATAGAACCTCATGTTGAAAGTGATTATGCATATACATCTTTAAATCAACTTAAGGGCAACACCCAATTAAACAAGATAAGATAGAGATTTGATCATCTTTTTTTGGCTCATAAACAATCAACCAGCATCCTGCATTGACCTAAGCCTTTAAATTAAAATTAATTAGACATCAGTCCTAGGAACTTGAGCTCAATAGAACAAGAAATCTTAAAAGTTGGACCGAATTAGGGTTAATCAATTTAACTGATATCTAGAAAAGTGGTTCAAGGATGATTGAGCCCGAAGGAAGATGGTTACTTAATTGATTTCGTTAGCTTATCTGACCAAACATAATTGGTATCTAAGACAAGCAATGAGGGGATCCCCACCGATCTTATACTTATCTAGCCAGTTGATTGACTGATACTATACTTAAAGGGCTTGAAGATGATCTTGATAGTTAGCAGCTATCTAGATCTAGGATAATCATTAGATATGATTAATTAACCAACTTGATTACTAACCAATATCAAACCTAATTCTTCTCTCTCTTCTTAGTTCTAGGACTTCTTAGGACCTCTTCTTTAGAACTCTTCTTTCTTCTTCTTTTTTTAAAAAAATAAAATAAAATAAATTAAAAATTAAATTAAATTAAACTAACTAAAAATTATTAAAAATAATAATTAAATTAAATTAAAAATAATAATTAAATAAATAAAATAAAAAATAAAAAATATTAAAAAATTATAAAAATATAAAAAAATTATAATTTTTTTTTAAAAAAATTATGAATCATAGATTAGGATTGTACTAATACATACACGATAGAAAATCACTTTATCTGATCTAGTTGAACCCAACTATAAAATTGACAGACTGAATCATATTAAACCCAATAACCAAATGACTGAAAATTTTAGAGAACCACCTAAGTAGATGAAGAAATACTTTATTTCTTTCATCTATAATCTATCGATTTATATTCAATTATCTAAAATTCATACTACCCACTATGAGATCAAGTCGACTATAATCCAAATGCTCCCATCTTTCTATGAAAGCACCAACGAAGATCCTTATAAGCATCTGGATGAATTTTTAGAAATCTGCTCTATGGTGAGGATTCAAAATTTAACTAATGATGTTCTAAGACTAATTTTATTTTTTTTTATTAAAAGATAAAGCTAAGTACTGGCTTAGCATAATAGGAAGGCCAATTAAAACTTAGGCTGAATTATAAAGTGAATTTCTTAAGAAATTTTATCCCATAGGCTGAACCAACATTATGAGGTGAGCTATCACTGGATTTGCTCAGCTTTCAAAAAAGTAAATTCACGAGTTATGGGAGAGACTTAAGAAACTTCTTAGAAAATGCCCACACCATGATCTATCTAAGTGGCAAATTATCCAAGCTTTCTATGAAGGGTTAGGAGAAGAATACAGACAAATGATAGATGCATCCTGTGGAGGTGCATTCATGAGCAAAAGTGAGGATGAAACTTATACACTATTTGAAACTCTAAGTGAAAATTCAATTAATCTTGCCTCACTATCCTCTTATGAAAGATCAATTTCTCATCAAAAATAGGCAGGAATGTATGAGATCAAATAACTAGAACCTAGTTCTAAGATTGATCTGAATCTAATAGCCCAAAAATTAGATAAAATGAATCTTCTTGCTCAGAAATTAGATCAAGTTCTAATCCTAGGTTAACAAACTCCTGCACAATTCACATCATCTTTTAATTACCAGAAGATTTGTTCAATCTATGCTAGTCCAACCCATCATATGAGTGAATGTTCCATGGCTGCACAGTTTTCACCTTTTATCCAAGAATAAATTCAAGCTGCTCAAGACTACTCTAAGCCTATTAGCGATCTTTTTTCAAATTCATATAATCCAGATTGGAGGAACCATTCTAATTTTTCTTGAATATCCCAACAGACTCAGGCTTAGACCTAAATTCCATCTGTTAGGTCCCAATATCAAAATTATGCCTATAATAATGGTCAGCCTAGTCAATCCACTTAGCCATTGCATTATAATTAGCCATCATACCCACTTCTTCAATAGATCAATCTAGCTGACGATAGATTTAACCAACTTCAATAATTAATTTTGACTCAACAGCAATCTATCATCAGACTAGAAGCTCAAATAGAATAATTAGCTGAGTCTAATATGAGGAGAGAACTAGATCGATTGTCGAGCTAACCGATTTATATAAACAAATCATCCATTATCCACCAATCATCTAGACTAAATTATCAATCTAATATCCCACCTAAGAATCTCCAATTTGAGAATGCCAAAGTAATTTATGAACTTAAAAGCTATAGAATTCTTATGGACCCATACCGAGATCAGGTGAGAGAGGTTAGTACTGATGCTAGCCAAGACGAAAATATTAAAGAAGAAATTAGTACTGAGACTAACCACATGGAAGAATCTAAGTCCAAAATTAGTACCGATGCTAGTTCCAGTTTAAATGAGATAGACATAGAAAAGAAGAGAGTGGATGATTTTTAGTCCTATAAACCTAAAATTCTATTTTCTTCAATCCTAGAAGTCGGTTCTTCTCACAAAAATCAAGAGGCATATAATGAAAAGTCAATGAAGTTATTTAAGTAAGATCATATTAATTTACCTCTAGAATTAAAACTATCTTTAGTCATCCTTTCAGTATCCATTGCATTAAACTTAACTCCTAACTCAAAAACTCCATTCATGAGCATTCTAGAAGAACAAATAGGAGAAATTCTTGATAAACATGGGTTTGAGAACAAGATCATAAATTATGTTCCTAAAATTAATAATGAATATATCAATAATGAAATTATAAATCAACTTTCTGAGATTGATAATCCAAAATCATTGAAATTTATCAATCCAATATTTGACACTAGATAGATAGACTACTTTGTATCTGGCTGAAGATGGTAAACTTAGTGTTTGTTGGAAGACAATCCAATATTTAGTTTTCTTACATCTAATTTATTCTTTTTAATTTATTTTCTTTTTAGAACATGTCGATTAAGTTAGAGGGAGAATAATAATGATAATTTTTAATTTTAAAAATTAAATTAAATTAAGTATTTTTAAAAGAAAATTAATGCATAAATTAGAGAATTTATGAGATATTGAGGAATCAAGTATTAAGAAAATCCAATAAAAAGTTAAGTCTAGAACATAAAAAAAAAAATTTGAGCATTTTTTATTTTTTCTACTAGCATCAAAGAAAAGTCTACTTTTTATGGACTTGTGTAAGATAACTATATATTTCTTCATATAAAAAAATTATAAAAATAAAATAGTTTTTAAGTATTTCTTACTGAGTAATCGGACCTCTTTGTCTAAGCAAGCATTGAGTTTCGCATTAAAAGATGAGAAAGATAAAAAAGCTCGTTGTAAAGCTAGTCTTAACTCGTAACCTGTTTAATTCGAGCTAGTAAGTCCAAAGGATATTCTATAGCCAATACCCTAAAATCAACTGGTTTGGAAGTCATTGGTCTAAGACTCGCTACATGGATCAAATAGAAAGCTTTAAGAAATTAAGATACTCAATAGTGGTACAATATTAAAAAAAATATTAATTTTCTACCGAGTAATAGAATTTCGTTGCCTAAGTAAGCAATGATATTTGCATCAAAAAGTGGACAATGTAAAAATCAAAATCAATAAATGAAGGACGGAAGTAGCAATACACTTGCCCATATGAAAGTTTAAATAATTCAAAGATAAAGATAGTATTTAAAAAAAATTAAAAAAATTTAATATTCTTTACTTAATTTTTTATTGATAAGTACTAATACCCCAATAACATACCTCACTTATGCTCTACTGAATATCAATGGCCATTTTGAAAACTGCTTAGATAAAATTCAAAGCTCTAAAGTTAAAAGATATCTAAAACTAAATTCTTTCTTTACTCGAGGATGAGTAAAGCTTAAGTTGAGAGGTGTAATAAGTATCATAAAATTATCAATAAAAATATTAATTTATTAATTAATTTATATTTATTTTTAAAAATTAATAATTAATTTATATATATTTTTGAGAAATTAATATTTTTATTAATTAAAAATAATTAAAAAATAAAAATAAAAAATATTATTATCAATAAAAAAAGCTCATTTTTTTATCATAATAAAATAAGTTTGAAGCAAATCGAAGCTAAAATAGACTAGATATGAATTTTTAAAGAAAAAAATAAAATTAAAAAAAATGGCTTAGCCGGCTCTGCAAGCCAAGCCAAGTCGTAGAAGCCGACATAGCCGCAGAAGCCATCAGCCGATTTACGATCCAGACATAGACCGCCAGCTCAGTAGAAGATAGCGAATCACACACTGTCACGTGGTGGACCAAGATCCTTAAAAGGTTTGCAGTATTTCTATCGTGGCTCACAGGGCATTTTGGTCATTTCAAGTGGCAAATATGAGCGATGATTGATTTTGGTGTATGATGTGTCCGATTTACATGGTCCAATGCTATAGTACTACAAGATCGGATGGATGAGCTCGCTGCAGATCTTGATCCAACGGTCGGGATTCGTTCCTAGTTTGATTTAGAGCCTTCTTCACCTGAATCGCCATTCGATGGCAGTGCTTGCTTCCACCCATGATTCAACGATCCAAAAAGCTCTCAACTTGAATAAAACACCCAGAACTTTGATCAACAGCCAGATTTTCTCCTGATTAATATGATCGGACGGTCAGAACTTAATCCGACCTGATCTGGGCTTATACACATCCGATTTTGATATTTTTTGGACCATTTGATCCCATCTGATGGCCAGATTTTATCCAGAGCAATAGAATTAATCCAAAAATCTTTTTAATCCAAATTTTACTTAAATTTTTTTTATTTTGATGATTAAAATATTTCTTAGTCCCACATTGCCTGCAACAAAAGACTCCAGCCTTCCAACAACTATAAATAAAACTCCAGGCCTCCAAAATCAATTGTCTTTAGTCAAGGTGAAGCTTTGGTATAGGATAGAGTCAGGCTTTAGTTAATGGCTACTTTGAGGCAACTAGTATCAAAAGAAAGAGCTGGGCTTCTACACCATCTTTCTGCCAACATCGATCCAAGATCAGAGATTAACCTATTTTAATTTTTAATTTTTTTTATATTTTATATATTTAAATTATAAACTTTTAATTAATATAATATTTATTTTTATGCTCTTTAATTTTATGCTTTTTATTTTTATTATAATTTAATTTTTATACTTTAATTATTGCTCTTTATTTTATTATAAGTAGATGCTAAGATTTAACTAGTAGATCTTAGTACCAAATTTACTTTTCTGCATAATTTAATTTCTACTTCATAATTTTAATTTCTAATTTTTGACTTTAAATTCTATCTTCAAATTTTTTTTATTTTTTTTATAAAATCAAAGATTTTAAATCTAAAATGCTACCTTCTCTATAGATTCGATCTGACTCACTGCTATCTATGTACTTTTAATTATTTTAAGAAGTTAGATTAAATTGATAAACACAGTATGTTAACGACAACATCGTGATCTTATTAAAAATATCTTCAAAAATAGAATTATGATATTAATGATCAAAATTATGATATTAAAGATAAAAATTATAACATTCTAGAATAAAAATAATCTTGAATGCAGAATTATAACATTATGTGTCAGAATTATGACATTAAGGATTAAAATTATGACATCAAAGAATAAAATTATGATATTAAGGGTCAAAAATAGTAAACATCTTCGAAAGTAGAATTATGATATTAAGGATCAAAATTATGATATTATAGAATAGAAACAATCTCGAATGCAGAATTATGACATCTTGTATCAGAATTATGACATTAAAGGACAAAATTATGATATTAAAGCTTAAAATTATAATATTGTAGAACAAAAATAATTTTGAATGTAGAATTATGACATCTTATATCAGAATCATTAAGAGCCAAAATTATGATATTAAAGAGCAAAATTATGATATTAAGGATCAAAATTATGATATCTAGTATATGAAATATTTTCGAAAGCAGAATTATGACATTAACGGTCAAAATTATGATATTAAGAATTAAAATTATGACATCATGCATATGAAACATCCTCGAATAAGAATTATAATATTAAGGATCAAAATTATGATATCATGACGATCTGAATATAGGATTATGACATCCTATGTTAAAATTATGATATTAAGAATCAAAATTATGACATTCTTGAATACAAACAATTTCGAATATAGAATTATGATATCTTATATTTAAATTATAGCATTAAGGATCTAAATTATGACATTCGACATAGAAAATATCCTCGAAAGAAGAATAATGACATCTTGTATCAAAATTATGATATTAAGGATCAAAATTATGACACCCATGCATAGAAATTATGATATTTGATATTCAAAATTTTTCAAACTTAGAATTTTGATATCACTGTACAATAAACAACCTTGAAAGCTTTTTCTGTAGAAATATAACATCCTATATCAATATTAAAAAATCAAGCAGAGAAAAAACTTTATTAAAGATAATATAATTTAACTATTAACATATAATGTTATAATTTTGACTTATAACTTTATAAATTTGTCTCAGCCTCTTGTGTTAGTTGGCTAGATATAAAAGCATCAAACTTTTTCAAAAATGGATCGGATGGCGGATGATTGGTAGAGATTGTTTGTTGTACTACCTCCACAGCTTCTTATGGAGTCGTCATCTATATTTTAGCAGACTTTTTACCATTGTCTTCGGTAGATGGATATTTTGTTATTTTGTTCTTAGCTTTCTTCGACTTTTTTGAATTCTTCGAGTTCTTTTCGACTCTACTTTTTATTCTCCTCTCTCTTGGCAACCCCTTTATGGCAATATTAATCGAATCCCAAATAGAAAATTCTGAATGATGCTCTGCTGAACAATTAGCATCTACTGCTCTTCTGAATAATGGAGTCAGATCAGTCATCACTAGGTTAAAAGCATCTTCAGACATAGAGGCAACCTCCACAAGCTTCATCATCCGATGACTCATCAAAGCATACCTATATCATAATTATAGTTATTATAGGATATCATAATCATACTTATCACAGAATATCATAATTATAGTTATCTGGATTTTCTGGTGCTTCTATCATAGAATTGAACATCATAATCTGAAATATCGAATCGATATTTCATGTTCTTACATCATCTATTGAGAAAGTACTTTTCAAGAATGTGAAACACTTCATTTTAATGAAGAATCAATAAGGCATGCTTGCACAAGTATACTTTGAACTCAAATGATCGACACCGGCATTTCACTTCTTCTAATTGATTGGACCAAGTAATAGTATAGTTTTTTATAATCTCCTTCTCAATTTTGTTAACTTCAAATCTCTCAAATGACCTCACAAAATATGTAGCAAAGCTGTCAGATTCTTCAGTTAATTTAGCATTTGATGCAGCCATCTTAAGTACCTCATTCTAAAATTTTTTGAATATGCGGCTAGTGTACATGGCTGCTGCTTGCCTCTCAAATGGCGAGAATGTTTTGAGAAAAGCATTTATTTGCAAGGAGATATTGTCTTGCTCATTCTCTGCTTCAAATTTTTTCTCCAAAGCATCCTCATACTTCTCAATGAATTCCTTTAATGTTTTCTTCGAATTCACAAATCCATCAAAAAAGTGATTTATGCTCTCACTCCTTCCAGAAGAGGACATACCTAGAAAGAAAGTTAGGACCAAAGAAGATTAGTGATATAATGTTAGTGTCATTGGATATCATTCAAAACTTAGCAAAAAAAAAAAAAAAACTACCTTTGATTCCAACATACCTACAAAGAAGGTATCCTTAAGATAGACAGGAATACATTTATCTCAGCATTCATAGAGATCATACAACCAATCTATAGCTTTGCATTCTTCATACTTATCCATGAGTTATCTCTATTTTTCCTCAAAAGACTTTATAGTTATAATGTCATATACAACCTCATTGAATTCAACCATAAATTTGGGATGCGCTGTGCATATATGGCCTATCTTTTCAGGGATCTTCAAAATATGCCAAAGACAAAACCGATATCGTGCATTTAGGAAAATCACCTTGACAACAACCTCGATCGTCTTATTCTGATCAGTGATTATGGCATTAAGTGCTTGGCCATCATTTCCATCCAGCCATGATTGAAATATCCATTTAAAGGTCTCTATTGTCTCGACTGATAATAATGCACAGCCAAGCAAGGTGGACTGTCCATGGTGGTTAACTCCAACAAATGAACAGAATGGCATTTGAAATATATTTGTGAGATAAGTGGAGTCAAAGGTCAATATATCTGCAAAGTAAGTGCATGCCATTCTTGACTTTGGATAGATCCAAAACACAAACCTTAACTGCATATTGTCATTCAAGTCCAATGTATAGTAAAAATTTGCATTCCTAGCTTGCATTTGCATGAAATAGAGAACCATTGATTGTGCATCATCTTCTTTCAGCTGACTTTGATGTTCACGACAAATGTAATTATGAGCATCCTTCTTCGTGAATTCCAATTACCTTCTTCCTCCTTTTCTTCTTGCGATGATAGAGTATATTTGAGTTGTAGGTATATTCATGGCATGCATGTTGCTAATCTTTGCTTTTTCTGATGTGCTGATCTTCCGATGGGAACATAGAAAATGAACAGTTGATATGGATAGCTTATGGTTGTATTCTAGAATAACATTATCCAATCTCCACTTTTCGATCTTGAAATTAATTCTGATTTTTATTGATGCCTTATAATCAATTTTGTCAGTGTCCCTGAGATTCATGAAATTATCTAATTTTTTAGATTTTTCTGACCTCTAGTATGCTAGATATTTGAAGCAACATACATTATTCTTATTGGATCTACTGCACACGATTGTGATTCCAAAATCGACTCTTCTTGCATAACCATTGTAGAAATTGTATACATCTATTACTGAATCAAATTTCATTCCAACATGAGGATCTACATTATCCTTATCTGCAAACATTGCACTAGGAGGAGATGGATTCTTAAGAAAACCATCACATAAAGGCTCGTCCATCTGATCATTTACAGGAATATCTATAGAAGATGTACAGAAGATTTTTTAAAGTCATAAAATACATATGGAAGTCATAAATACAAAGTTCTTTAATAATATTAACATACCATCTCATAATTTTGACATACGATGTCATAATCTTAACACGTGATGTTCTAATATTGTCCAAATAACTTTTGGAAGGATTTTTATTAATATGATGTCATAATTTTGATCTATGATGTCATAATTTTGACGTCGGATATCATAAAAAAGTCATAACCAACATCTGAAAGATATTTTGTTCGTAATATTAATATATAATGTCATTATCTTGATACAGGATGTCATAATATTGTCAAAACTATTTTTAGGAGACCTTTAACCAATCAGATGTCATAATTTTGATCTATGATATCATAATTTTGATTTACGATGTCATAGAAACATCAAAATCAATATCTAAATGATGTTTTTGTTATAATATTAAAGTATAATATCATAATTTTGAAACATAATATCATAGTTTTATCAAAATAACCTTCAGAAGGCCTTTTATCAATAGAATATCATAATTCTGATCTATGATATCATAATTGTGATCTATAATATCATAAAATATGACAAAATCATCTCCAAGTAGATATTTTTGTCATTATATTAACATATCATATCATAATTTTGATAGAAAATATCATAATATTGTCAAAACTATCTTCGAAAGAACTTTCATCAACATGATGTCATACTTTTGACCTACAATATCATAATTTTGAACTATAATATCATAATTTTGATCTAAAATATCATAAAAATGTCAGAATCCAATTCTGTGCCAAAATTATGCCATCCTAGCCAAATACGATATCATATTTTGACATAGAATGCCATAATAATGTCAAAAACTATATTCAAAAAGTATTTTGACTACATGATGTAATATTTTTTATATAAAATGTCATAGTTTTGAATAGCTATCATCATAATATGTACAATTTTCATTCGAAAGAATTTTGCATATAGAAAGTCATAATTTTAACCTATAATATCATAATTTTAACCATTAATATCATAATTCTACATTTGAAGACGTTTTTATTTTGGATTATTATTATTTTGATCTTTAATATCATAATTCTGACATAGGATATCATAATTTTGTGTTCGAAATTATTTTTGTCCCAAGATGTCATAATTTTGACCTATAATGTCATAATTTCGATCCTTAAAAAATAATTTTGATCCTTAATATCATAATTCAATATTTAAAAATATTTTCTATGTCGGATGTCATAATTTTGATTCTTAATACCATAATTTTGATCCTTAATATCATACTTTTGGTCTTTAATATCATAATTCTAAATTTAGAGATATTTTTGTTAGATATGTGTGCCCTAGAAGTCAGAATTGGCTGACACTTGTAATACACTTCTAGGGGTAAAATTATAATTTTGACTATAAATAATAAAATGAATTATTTTTTATCACATATGTGTATTTATTGTTTGTGATACATCCTTTGAGTTAATGATAATGATAATTCTTATTTTTAAGAATCGAAAATTTAAGATAAGAATTTTCATTATTAACTCATAAAATGCTCCTGACTGTAGGATCATCATGAGGATGGTGATTAATTTAGAAGGTTAGTGTATAATCTTTTCTTTATAGTAGATGAATCTTGAGTCTACGGTGTAGAGATACCAGAGTGAGAGTACAGGTACTCGTTAGAGAACGAGGGCACTGAGCGTGACCACCTCGAGTAGTCATAAGGAAGTCTACCTTCTCGTCGATGACTAACTCGAAGCTGCAGTGGCGTGTCTGGTACTTTGACCTAAGGTGCATCGACAGTTTACCTTGAGGATGTTATAGTTTGACTATACTATGACTCGGTCTCCTAGCTATTCGAAACTCTGAGGTGTATGTTGGCTATAGCATGTTCATTGTAGGAATTGGATTGCACCAAGATGAAATCTATCTACCTCGGTGGATGAGAAGCAGCCCTATGATGATCATGAGAATCAAGTCCATAAGCCCATGGCCATGGCAGAGAGTGAAATAATAGAAAGAGTTTCTATTAAGGTTTTCACATCGAATTTGAATCGAATGATTAAATCATATGATAGAAATTAGAGTTTGACGAGTTCACCTTAATCCTAATCTGATCGGAGCTCAAGATAGAAGAACTTAATTACATAAGTAGCTGCACTGAGAGGTTCATTTTTAATTTTGATAGGTTGCCACCATATACTGCTAGGTATCACTGATGGATTTTGAAAGCAATTAGAATGATTTAGATGATCGATCATTCTACGTTGTCTGAATCAGAAGAGTTCTGATCCATCGAAAGAAGTTTCGATGATGTTAATAATGGAGATCACTACATATCCCATTACCATATAGAATTAAATCTAACTGGATCATACAAATAAGGGTTTGGATCTAGATATCATCAATTGGACTAACATAGTTCAATTAATTTGAATTAGATTCAATTAGATTCAAGAAAATCGTGCTAGCACACGATTGAACCTAACATTCTCCTTTTTCTATTATTAAAAAGTTGTCTCGACTGAGCCGGATGAGTTTGTGCTCACTCAGATACTTTTACCTGATCTGACTGAAGCTTGTCCATATCAGAAAATAGTTGTCTTAATTTATGAGATAAATTTAAGACAACACCTGCCATTTTTCGTTATCTGCTAATTCTTGTCTTTTGACTTTGGTCAAACATTGATCTTTGATCCTTGGATATCTGCCCATGTGTCATGCACTTATTGGAGAGCAGATAGGGGCTTGTCCCCTCTCTGAAAATTGAAAAGGAAGGGGCGCACGCCTAGGATGGCGTGCGCCTATGGATAGGGATGCCTAGAGTCCCATACGGATGGGACTCCAGGTTGCTTCTTGGATTCAAACTAGGTGACCCTCATCTATAGACTTTGACCAGTCTTAGGCGCCACCTTAGGATGAATCTGTGGGTCTCTCATCTGATTGGATCGGGTAATATCATTCCATCAATCAGATTTAGATCTGATTGAACGAAGCAATGTGATTGGCCAGGGTGATGTGGCACTACATGGCGTAGCAGGGTCTATATAAAGACCTATCTGCACCCACTTTTCAGAGACTTCTCTCCTAGTCCATGCCCCAAGGCTGCTCCTCTCCCTCCTCCATGCCATCTTTCTGATCCTCTCTCTCCTCTCCACGCCCAAGGCAGTTGGGCTTCAGATTTGTGCGAGTCAGGCAAGAAAAGGCTGATGAAAAAGGAAGAAGACAGCACTGCTACAGAGACGATGGATGATCTTCAGAAGAAATTTTGAAGATCCTCCAAATCAGATCCAGATCTGATTTTTTTTAAAAAAAAAGAGAAGGAGAAGATCTCCAGAACCAATCCGAGTGGATATTGATAGAGGCCAAGCGCTTGCGTGGCTAGATCCAGAACCTCAGGCAATCAGTAGATCATCAACGGATAATTAGATTACCTAGAATCAAGATAAAATTAATTTAGATTTAATTTAATTTAATTTTTTTATTTATCAGATCATAAAATCAGATCTAGAAAATGTCAGATCTAATTAGAATCCAAGAGAGAATTTTTGTAATACGCCTCTCGATCCAATCAGATCTAAATGAACATGATCCTAGAAAATCAGGATTTTCCTTCAATTTTCTATGTCGGATATCATAATTTTGATCCTTAATGTCATAATTTTGATCCTTAATATCATAATTTTGATATAGAATGTCATAATTCTGCATTCGAAGATATTTTTCTTTTTGGATGTCAAAATTTTGATCCTTAATATCATAATTTTGATATAGGATGTCATAATTCTATATTTGACTTTGTTTCTGTTCCGTGATGTCATCATTTTGACCATTAATATCATAATTTTGACTCAGAAATTCTACATTTAGGAATGTTTCTATTTCAGGGTATCATAATTGTATCATTATTATGATATTATAGATTAAAATTATGACATCCTAGAACCAAGATAATTATGTGTCAAAATTATGACATTAAGAATTAAAATTATGACATCTTGAAATAGAAACATCGAGAAACGTAAAAATATCTTTGATGTCATAATTTTGAAAGACGTTTTACCAACTGGATGTCATAATTTTGACCTATAATCTCATAATATCATGCCATATTTTTAACCTTCTACATTATTATAACATGTCAAAAATTATTCTGGTTAGAAATCATGACATCAGGACTTAGTATATGATTTTCGGTAGGATTTTATATAATATTAACTTTTAAAACTGAAAAAAAAAATTTCGTTTGAACATGCCTAATGCATTAATTTTGTTTAGCTATCAAAGGAGCTGCTGTATTAAAAGAATTGCAAAAAAGTTGTAATAAAGAATCTACAAACGATATTTTACTTCCTGATGAGTGAAACATGTTGGTTAGATGGGATAATAAAGAATCAATAATCTCAAACGTGCAATGATTTCTGCAGACTAAATCTTGGACAACCAGAGGCTCAGGAAATGGAAGAAGAAAGAGAAATACATCATTCAACGCTCAGAAAATGGAAAAAGAGAGAGAAATACAGCCCCCGTAATGTCCAACCAGCTCCCAAAATACTAAACACATTTTGTTTTGGAGGGAAAGAGCAATTTCATCATGCAAAATTTGAAAAACATATTATTACATATATTAATGTGTTCAACGATGAAACTCCATCCCCGCCTCCATTTTGTTTATGCCATCAGAAGCCTAGTTGGATGCAAAAAGACAGCCATCGCGTTAAGCCACGAGGGCTCCAAGTAGACCAATCGAAAGATACGGTGTGCTCCATGTCTGAATTTTTACATCGCAGGCAGTGTAGAAAAGAATTACCTAAATATATTTTGTAGTTGGGCTTTCGATCAACCTTGTTTAAAGATTGATATCTTCTGTACCCAAAATTAGCCCATGATCAGCTCTACACTTAAATAACTATTTTGAGACATACTACACATGAGTCATGAATTAATTATATTATTATAATAAATATGTTATAAAAAATATAGTTATTATATCAATTAAATTATATTATTATATTATTATATTGTTATTATTTTGATGATGTTATACTTATTTAATTATTTTTGTACTGTAATAATTTTTGTTATAATCTACATAGATTGTATAATAACTATTACTTAGTATAATAATATATTTTATGAATATATGTTTATATGATCAGGAAATAGTCAGGTCCACAAGGAACGTGGCGGAATAGGGAGTAGGTTCCGGTTCCACATAGCGCATTTTCTTCTATATTTAGAGGGCAAGACCAGACTTGAAATAAAGCATACAATCTATTCCACTAAAATTTGTTTTATTCCAAGGATCAGCAAGAGTTATGCTTTTGCTGGTCTGAGCAAAAACCATCAACCGTCTGTTGTTGCCTTCCACTTGATTGGTGACCTTAGCCGTGGTAGATTCTCCTGCAAGCCTCATTTTTAATATTAATATATGGACGTCCCATAAGCTTCTAGGTGAAAAATGAAATAGAGAAAATGAAAAATAATCAACCAGGTCTTTTTTTTTTTTTACATAATTGTAAAAAAGTATCTATTTCTTTTTCTTGTTGAATTCACCTGCAAGGGTAGCTACATCTAGGACCAAAATGCATGACATAAGTTCGTCAAAAAATGAAGCATTAATTGGAATCCCCATATAACCATCCAAGTCAGATGATCCTTACCAAACTGGTACCAAATTATCAGTCACCAAGTAGTAGTACGTTGGTTTTGGTCAATTGACTGCTTATAATTGTAATTATGATGGCTGAAAGTTTGAACTTTTCCTCTCTTTTTTTGAGAAAAAAATATTTTCATATACCTTTGATTGGGGAAGATCAGGGCCTGCTTATCTATGCTGTGCTTAATTATTTTGATCCTTTACAATACCTATTTTGTATGATGCACAGTGCTACTACACCACCTATTCTGGAGATGGACGGCTGTGGATCCGAGCCAAGCCTCGTTAGCCCACTGGACAGTGAATCGACTCGGCGGATTCGCCCCCGCCAGCCGAATCCAATGGAAACCTCTCGATTTGGTTCCATCCCTCGCCAGGGTCGCCTAGAGGGGCCAAACCGAGCCCGCACGTGTCACGTCCTCACCCAATTCACTACCATGCAAACCGCCCAGCATGAGACAACCCTCGGCACGTGCCTCTCTAAGAACCCACCACCTCACACGGCGTCCCCACCCTTCCCTCAAATGATAAAGAGCGACGAGGGAGAGGTAGACAAGAACGAGGTCGAGCAGATGGCGGAGCAGCAGCCAACGTCGCACAGGGTGGTGAAGGGGGTGACGGCGGCGACCATTGGCGGATCGCTGCTGCTGCTCTCGGGGCTAACGCTGGCGGGGACGGTGATCGGGCTGGCGGTGGTGACACCGCTGCTGGTCATCTTCAGCCCGGTGCTGGTGCCGGCGGTCATCACCGTGTTCCTCCTGGTGACGGGCTTCGTCACCTCCGGCGTGTTAGGGGTGGCGGCGCTCTCGGTGCTGTCCTGGTTGTACAAGTACCTCACCGGCAAGCGCGTACCGGGGGCCGAGCAGCTGGAACAAGCACGGGCCCGCTTCGCCTCCAAGGCCCGCGACGTCAAGGAGTCCGCTCAGCACCGCACCGAGCAGGCCTAGACCTCCTAGGTAAATAAATCTCCCCTCCCTTCACTTTGTCCGGTTCGAGCTTGCACACTGCCACTGGCTTCTTGGGACCTTCGTGATCTTAGTGTTTCTATGTTTTATCTAGTGTCTTCTTGGATATCCTTTATTTGCATCTGTTTCTCCAGGTAGAGAGAGTGATGTTGCATGCTGAGGGTGATAAAGTTTACTTGCTTTAGTTTGGTATATACCTGCACTCCTATTGCCGACATTGCTGAATAAATTGTGGTTACCGTTTGTATGATCTTATTATGGGACTGTAGATCCGTTTATATCAATATAATATGGGATAGATGTTTGGTTTTTGTGTTGCTGCTATCTGCATGTTGCACTTGTTACATATTTAACTAAAAATGGGAAGAAGAAGTAGCGCAGTCCTGGGATCCGCTTCTTGGCTCAGCTGGTTGCCGGCTTGCGCCGAGAATGGCCTGATCTTTTTGTTTCACTCGAGAAGGGGAAGGAGCAGGTGGTTGTCATCTTGCGTCCAGGAATGGACACGTCGGGCACTCATCCACTTCGGTTCGAGATGAGGTGTCGAGGGACCTGCAACGTTTGGATACATGCAGCTGGCGTAGCAGACGACATGGCGTCGAAACCTTGACCGCACTTTTGAAAGCTAACGAGTTAAGAACCTACAAGCAGCCTTAATTTGTTGAAGTAACAGCAGCTAATTAAAAAGTACTTGGCAGTTTCGCACCGTACGGCGCTTCTGCATTAAGATTAATGAAAGACACTGTAAAATCTCCAAATATTTTTCTGCAAGGTGGATCTGAATGTCTAAATATCTCTCCTCGGAGGATATAGCATGCGAGCCAAAGCAAAGAACGGATTCCATAAATCGCCATCCATGATAAGGTGCTATTGTAGTGGAAGTATTTTGATTGTTTAAACAACTTGGAATCTGATCATGTCATAAGATTTACGTAATGAAGCGTGCTTATATTAAGCATCCACACAGTGCGATTTTAGCCGCCTCTGATTTTTAATTGCACACAGTAGCAGATGCAACATTTTAATCCGCCGAGGCTCAAGAGCCAACAAATTAGGCTTCAAAGAGGACGGCATTGGAGCGCCATGCTCCACTTTAGATAATGCCAGCGAAGGGCCTAGTAAATAGCAACTTGACTCATGAGACCAATCTGACGATCATTTTTCACTGCAGGGACTTTTAACGACCCAGGTTGTATCTTTCGATGTTCTATCACTATGCTTATCATCGGATCGCTCTGAGCACAGCTCTCAAAGCATTCCAGATCAGACCAGCCATCATTTAGGACTCATTTGGTTCGTGAAAAAATTTTTCATTCCTCAAAAATAATTTTTCAGAAAGTTACTTTCTAAAAATATAATTTTAGCATGTTTGGTTATCCATGAGAAAATGTTCTATTTCAGAATGACTTATATTTAATTAAATATTTATTTTTTAAAAAAAATTATATAAAATACCTATTATATCCTTAATAGATATAAAATCATAGCTTCCAAATTTATATAAATAATAATATTATATTAATATTAATATAAATATAATATTAATATATTATAATATAATATTAGATTATTATAATTTATTATATTAATATAATACTATTATTTTAGTATTATTAATATAGTCTTATATTAATATAAATATTAATATATAAATATAAGTTCTATATTAATATTAATAAAATATTATATCATATTAATATAAATATCATGATAATATTAATATAATATTATATTAATATTTATAAGAATAATATTTAATAATATTTTTAAAAATTTATATACTTTACAATCACATATTTAAAAAAAATATTTTTTTAAAAAAAATAAAAAATCTATCTTTCTCATGAATTTTCACTTTTTATGAAATCATGAAAAGTACCTTTCTATGAAAAAAAGCTTTTTATCCTTTCTCTTCTTTTAAAACTTCAAATCAAATAAGAGAACTTCTTTCGACTTCCACTTCCCTCTAACTAGAGATCCAGAAGAGAGGATTCACATTAAGGTGAATCTTTATTTCGCACAAAAGATACAACCCCCACGTGAACTTTAAATAGGCAAACAATGCAAGAGGTTCACCCAAGTCATCTACGAGATTCTTGCTTTTACGTGGATCTTTTACATGCTACCAAACAATTATGATCACAACTTCACCAATGCCCATCAAAACGAACTCCTTTTATGACCTGTCCTGGACCCAAGAAACATCATACTCCCTATAGGACTTCTCCAGATATCAAAATGAGTTAACAGGTCCATGTTAAAAGGCATTTTGGCATGCGTTACTTCCTACTGGTTTAAGAAAATCTTGATGCAAGTCTTCCCAAAAGGATCCTTGATGTAGACGGGACAAACTTAGGTCCAGGCACATCTTCAAGCTCACCATAGAATTATTTCCAGTGTTTCATATCTTTCCGTGACGTTTTAGCAATTTGGAAAATATCCAAACAGACTCATCAAACTGTTCACGTGACATTCTTTTTCAAGTCTGTCGGACGAGATTATACTCTAAAGCATCAAAGAAAAGACCAACACGCAACGGCCAGAAGGCTAGCTGCCACAAAACATGGAACGGAAGTAAGACTACAATGCAAGGCTTGATTGCAAAGCAATGATACCCCTCTAGTGTGTTCTTGCAGCTCGGTTTCTGCCTCCACGCTACCATGACATGGAGATAAAAATCTTTTAAGCACAAATGTTTGAGAGTACCAGCACATGTACTAGCATGGCACGGTAATCGAAACAGCAGCACTTACTGCTTCACTGCAAACTTCAGGACTCCCTCACCATTTGGTAAAGATTTCTATAACACAATCGTAAAAATCATTTGCGATCATCTCATGGACCGTTACAAGGATTTTGAGTTAATGACAGGGCCCTGTTAAAACTTAGGATGGTATATGGACTTTCATATGGAAAGATGAACTGGATGCTGACCGGTTTCAGTGTTAATTACTTCGTTTCTTTGAGAGTGCCATGACATTGAAGTTCATCGAGTCAGGATTTTTCTGGATCATGGCTTTTATAACCTTCGCAGCATCCTGTCAAAAGATAATTTGCAAAGGCATTACATAAAATACAAACAAAATGAACCACAGAGGAGATATGCATATAAAAGAATGTATAAAACCCATCATGCAGGTCGAAAAGAACGTATCTGGTAATCACATGGCACTTGGAATGCCAAAAGCACCAAAAAAGCAATCTTTTTTTTTTTTTTTTTTCTTTTTCTTTTTTTTAACAGACCACACTAGATTTGAACTGTGCTACGGTATAAAAGAGAGCTAAAATTTTCAGTCTACTCTTGATACAAATTCTTTAATATTAAAAAACCTTTCAAATTTTGTCCCACCAAGTTATGCATCATATCACGAGCACTCCATTCATCAAATTAAAAGCAACATTTTCCATTTTCATGGCCGTCAACATTGCACGCTTTCCCATTGTTAAGGCAGACATAGGACCTCAAGGTGCTGATTTTCTGCCAGCCAGTCCATTACAGAACATCCCCATTGTAAGGGCTTATGAACCAATAGATCACCAGTTGGTTGCATTTTATTCACAAATCAAATTTATATGATGATCCACACTGTTGAAACCAACATTCTCTGGAAATTCTAACAACGTCTTACTTTGATTATTCTATTGTTAACTTAGCGTATCTTTATTCATGGCAAAATGCTAAACTGAAGAGCAATTCACACAGAATCCCGAAGAAACAGGAATAGAACCCAACTACTCAATGGGGGCTGAAGATCATGTTCCTAGTTGGCAGGCCACCTAAAAGCAGAGAATTCTGGGAGTTCTAACCCTACTTCAGGGTTCTCCAGCACTGTGATTGTACTAAGAAATAAACAGATGCATACATGCATATATTTAGCGGAACATAATTTTCGGTGAGGCTCCAATATCATGGCAAAGGCATAAACAAGGGGGACCTTCTTTCAACTTTAATTCACTGCACAATATTGACAAAGAAATTCCTATATAAAAACATGTGGATGATATGGAAGAGCATTTCTAGAATGGTAAATATCTGTGTCAAGGCTTTGAGATGAGAAAATTTTCGTAAGACAACAGAAAATAAAATGTTAAGCGAATAAAAGTATAGAGCCATAATGTGAAGCCATGGAGCATAAAAGCAAGGAAGAGAATTATAAGATGAATGGGAAAACTAATGATGATAGGGTTGAAATGAGTCAATTCAAGGAACCACACTAAGAATCTATGTTACACGGGCTTAGGAATAAGTGCCAGGTGCAGGTATGCATCAAAATTTCAGATCCTTCTAATTTTTATAAATTTCTTCTTTCACATCCATACCATGGTGTCATGATAATACCCATTTCTTGGTTTGGGTGACACAGCTAAGGATAGAGTGAAAAATAACCATTGGTTTGGAAAAATGGACATGTGCTAGTTGGCATGGCACTGAACAATATGTACCATTCTACTGCCTTATTGATATGCAGCAGTGGCTTTATGCCATCTGTCTGCAGGTACTTGGCATGCTGCTGTGCCAGCATGCATCCAGCGTTTGCCACAGAATGACACAGTTGAACATAGAATGGGATATAATATGCCAGAGCCAAAACAGCAAGCCACAGTGATGTGATACTTCAACCTCGTGTGCAGCAAATATTCAAGAAGACAGAATCAGTACAACTAGAACTTGGGAAGGATTTGACAAGAAATGGGTGTTGACAGATGAGCGTAGGCCATCAATTAAAATGAAGGGACAAGAATTCATAAAGTTAACCATACTAATTTTGAGAATTGCAGGGGATGATCAAATGTTGTCATAATTTCCTGGAGAATATGGTATGCACCTCCACCAAAAGATAAATCAGTTCGCTTGGACAAGATCGAAGTATCTACACAACTAGAAACTACTGTGATGCATAGCTTACAATGAAAGCAATATCAACCAGAAGCTAGGACGTTGCATTTAAAATAATAATGATGATGATAAAAATAAAAATAAAAGAAATGGTTGATGACATCATGAATAGCTGTATAAAATAATTATTATTTCCAGAAGACCTCTCATAAAAGCACTTTCTTATCATATTAATTATTTGTTGCCTGCTTATTTCCATGCCCTGAAAACAGAATGGCTTCCCTTGCAAAATCATGATTTCATAGTATATCCATAAGACTATATATCTATTTTGGTTAATTACTAAGCAAAAGATAGAAGAGCACAAACAATAAGAAAAAGGAATATCAAAAGAACAAGTACCTGCAACAAGCTACTAGGTGACGAGGAACCGTGAGATGTCGGTTGAGACTTCATCCCATCAAGCTCATAAAGCTCTCCTATAATATGGCATGGAAACAATAATATGATTGCTTAATTTTGACAGCCAAAAATGATCCATTTGAGAGGTAAGTGGAAAACAAAATAACTTAGAGAAATTGTCATCCTTACCATCAACACATGTGAAGCAAATATAATGTTCATCTACATTTGAAGAAGCCTGGGAAAAAACTCAGGAATCAAATACAAGTTATGATTCACAGTTTACTCCAAACAGAATTACCAACTATATGCTCCTTACGAGGATAGCAACTTAGGACAGGTTAAACCTGACCCTGACTTGACCCGACCCAACCCAATGAGGTCAAGAGGGAAAACATGTAATGCACTTGGTTTGGCTTTTGAGCCTTCAGATCAAAAGCTGATTCCAAGTAGTTCATGTTGGGGTCAATCAAATACAATCCAGCTCATATTGAGAAAATATTGTACTCCCATCAAAACCCAATTTAGATACCACCCAGATACATATAAGTTATCTTCATCTATTAGCACCTCATTTTTTGATTTACTCTAAAAGAGACCTTTTTTAAATCTTTGACCATTTAAACCATCAAGATCATAAATTATCATAAATCTGCATGGTGGTGACAAAAGAAGATGTTGGCACATAATTTCCACTGTCCTGCAAACTTGGAGGTTAACTGAAATCTGGTAATATTAAGATACAACTACAACAGACTGAAGCTTTTATCCTACTAATAGAAATATGAGTTGTAACAACATGTACACAAGCTGCCAAAAGTGAGATTGACATATATTAATCGCAGAATACGAGCTCAATCCTTAGCATACAATGTCATGGTAGAGGCTAACTGACAGCATGCTACTCATTACACATTAAAATCAAAATAGTGAAGTATCACCTCTGTATCCCCAGCAGTAGCTGCTACAGAATGGGCATCCTCCATTTCTCTGTCTTTTTCAAGGAAAGAAGCACGCTGAAGAACACAAGCGTATTATAACGGACACAAAATTTAATGAACAGAGAGAGAAATACACAATGCAGAAAGCAATAGCTAAATGAATTTGGAGCAAAGGTTGATAAAAACCTCAAATGGATCCATGTTAGCAGTTGACTTGTAGAACCTATCAAAATACGAGCCCTCAACTGGAAAAAGGAAAAACCAACAAAGAGATAATGGCATAATGCAGTTTATAAAAAATTAGCCATGAACATTAACAATCAATGAATTGAAGCTAACTGTTCTGGCTATCAGATCCAACTACTATTGAAATCTGTTAAATTCAGTAACAGTCGAAAAGGACCCTTCACTTGAATGTATGTAGCATTATGTGCAAATACAAGAAAGAAACCACTGTCCAAGAGCCACATAAACCTGATGCATAGCCTGAACTTACCTAGTTTAATTTCAGATGTTGCATTCCCTATAGCATGAAGAATACCAATGGTTCCACAAGCATTACCAACTGTTTGCTTCAAAAAATACACATTTTTATTTGGCTCCTGCAACTGAAGAGACAGATAAAATTAGATAAAAAAGACTCAAGGCAATATTGGTACCTGCAGATATTGTCTTTCTGTCAGAGGTTGTCTTTATAAGCCTAATTCATCATTCCTCCCTACAAAGGGCCATATCATTCATCATTATGAGATTCCACAATTCTCATTCAGCTTCCATGTTGTTTCTTCACATTTCTCCTCCCAAAATCAGACAATTGCTGCACACCCCCAACGCACCCCCCCCCTCTTTTTTCTTTTCTCACACAGGGCAAAAAAGAAAAAAACATACTCTGAAGACAATTGCTAGCCATTCTTGCATATAACCACAATTTTTTCCTGCCCCAAGATGAACTTACTAGGTTTTCCTTAAGTTATCCATTAAGTTTCAAAATCTAACCGCATATTCATGCTTCAGACCCATTTTAACACTATTGAGATTAAATCCAATGTACCGTATATTTCTCTATGACACAACCAAGATAAAGAACACTATCATTTTTAATGTATAACTCACCTGTTATGACCAACAAACATTAAGGACAGCTTTTCCAGATCCATGTCATGGAAAATCTCCTAGAACATGAGAAAAAACAAACATACTATGATAAAAGAGAGGAAAAGTTTCGAGCTAACATTATGATGTTGAACTCGTACAGCTCAACTCCTTATGATCATCAATTTAGGATCACAGTGTACCATTCCGCAGAGTATGGTCAATACCAAGCTAGACATGTATACACATGATTCAGAGGTAAGTGCCAGCCAGACTGCTATCGAACAGCATGGATCATTTATTTTTCTATGTGCCTTGAGACATGACTGGGGATGTAATCAGCACCACACAGTACCATATCATACCATATGGTGCCATCTTTAGGCTGGCAAAAGCATGGAATGTAAACCTTGCCCAAGACAGCGAACCAAGGATTGAACTTAGTCCGATATTTATTTTTCCTGGCTCAAGTGACAAATAAATATTTGTTTTATTAGTAGACAAGTTTGCAACTCAACATTTTGAGGTTTTCAATCATTAAGACTGATGTGAATTCTCACCCAGGGTCTAGATGAGCTCGGGTATGTAAAATGGTCCTAAAGAAACACCAAAGTCATCTAACAATAGATGCTAATGTGCCCACCTATGCCACTATAATGTGCCCACACAAAATTGGCTAGCAATTAACAAACACATAGCTATAGGTCATTTGATATTATGAAATGCAGATCTCAAACAAAGTGACTTTGCATCTCACCACTATTTGATCAAAATGAACCTCAATTCTAAAATAAACGAATCACGCTATAAATCATTTTGAATCTTGATAAGCATTCCTTATATTATTTAAATATTTTATGATATCTTATACAAACATTTGTATATTTCCCCAAAAAATATTGCATCCTCACTTTAGCACGCTTATCTGCTTATGTTCTTACTTCCAATCTAGACATATGAAACCCAATTGCCCACAAAAAGTCCATTGTCAAGAATGAGCACATACATTTTCAAAGTAAGAAGTAAATGGTAGCAGGTTTGTAAGCAATAAATTAAACAAGCAACTAGCCAAGATATGCTGTACCAAAAAAAATATACTCCAAGTACTAGTAAGCCAGATTAAGCAAGAGCATAAATCCAACTAAGGAGCAAAAATGAGAGAAAGGGGATGATTCATCAAGGAGGGAATTTAAATGTCCAACATAAACACCTAAGAACTAGAAAACTCAAGCCTTCCCACAAAAAAAAAAAGACCTTAAGAGCTTGAAAATTTCTAGAAAAATATGCATGGCAGCTTGACGATGCTCACCAGATATTAAGAAAAGATAAAAGAATTGTCAAATGATTCAAGAAGCATTTGACAACTACATGTTAGAAGATCAAGTGCATACAGGTGTTTCAAAAATTCATATATAATAAAAAAACAGTAGTAATACAGTAAAGGAGAACAGCCAAAATTTTGTATTGACATTTATATGAACTTTAATTTAATAATAATCAACCAGCCAAATTTAATTTGGTTCAAATGTTGAACTAATTTAATGTATTATCCAAGATGGAGTTATAACATATAATATAAATATATTTTGATACATCCATGTTCCATTAACACTCTCTAATGTCCTCTAACACTGTTTGTTGTTAAATTTATACCAATTCTCTTAGCAGCACTTTTATGAATCAATAAGGCCTCAACAGTTCCACTATGAACAATGCTGTTCCTTTCACCAAGCAATAAGGACACATACCCACGCGAACATCCAGAAACTTCAGCTCCATATTGAATTTGCCACCTTCATTTCAATCAGGCATTATAACCATATATAATAAAATAAAAATAAAAGTCCAATTCTCTCGACACCAGCCCCCTTGCAGTAGTAGCTCAGTTTCTCCATTGTCATATTCATGTATAGTGATTTTCTTACGGCTTGTATGGACTTTGTGCATAGCCTAGACATTGTAAATGCAGGTGGTAGTGGAGGATGCAGGACCCAAACATTGTCTCTTCTTTTTGCCCCTCTAAACTGTGGACATTTTGAGGAAAGGTTTTGCATCTTTTGATATGTATATTTTTTTAATCCTGCCTTGATATTTAGCCGCCAGCTTTTTGCTTATACTATTTGTCATGGTATAGATGAGAGGACATCATTAGTTCCATATTGGTTGTGAGTCAAGAATAACTCTGGCTTATATAGGATGGGACATTCTCTCCAATGTGAGGTGTCTTTTAAAAGATAAAACCGTGAAGCCCCGTGTTATAGTGCCAAATGCTGAAGTGGACAATACCACATATGCAGGAGTGGAGACCAACCCCTCCGACCCATGAGCCATTGACTATATTGGCACCCACCATAGGGCCGACATGCCTTCGACGGACTGTGGTGCACTTGCCGCAACTTTACTCAGAGTCTCTCCGACTGCGGGGGCAATGTTGTAGTGTAGATGAGAAGGCATCATTAGTCCCACATTAATTATAAGTTAAGTGAGACTCTGACTTATATGAGATTGGACCTTCTTTGCTCCATGAGGCACCTTTTAAAGGACAAAACGTGAGGCCCTATACCGTAGTGCCAAGGCCGGACAATACCTTAGGTATGCGGGAGCAGAGGTTGACCCGCTAGAGCCACGAGCCCTTGCCTGCAACACTATTCTTAAACACTTCTTTGTTTTCATATATTCATGATTCTTTCTCCAATTTGACGTATGTATCCACACCATTATTACTACATATTAGATTGAAAGACATGCATACAGAATTTCCAATACTTCCATTAATTTTTACAGATTTTCCAGGACTTTTCAATGGAACAAACATTTTTAACTCTAAGCTAATACAGTTAGATAGGGAAAGCTAATACAAATTACCTTCTTCTCAGTCGTATCTTGTTCTCCGTCAGCTTCCCTCTCAGCTTCAGTCTGAATCAAGAGGCCGAAAGAACGGTCAAAATTATTTTTCAAAAATATGATACGGATAAAACCAGATAAAAACAAAAGAAATCCAACAAACATTGTTGAAGGGAATTACCTGGGTAGAGGGGGGGAAAAGAAACAACACCGCGAGGACGGGCTTCGGGACCATCTCCAAGAGCTCATCGTCCAAACCGTAGACATCGTTAAACTCCACGTCCTCCGCGGGAACGCCGAGTCCCCAGATGAACTGCATCAGTGAGTAAAAAAAATTCCATGCGGATCAACCATAAAAATCCATGTAGAAATTTAGATCGCTCTCATCATCTTCCAAACCCTAATCAATGGAATCCGAATCAAGGAAAGTTGGAATCGATGACAGGAGATGGAGGAGGAGTAGAGTAGAGAACCTGGTTCATGACATCGGGATTAGCTTCGAGGGGAAGCCATCTCTTGCTCGATGCCGCCATCGGACTTGCGTCTCGGCCAGGTTGCGTTTTGGAATCCAAGTGACAGCGAGCGAGTATATAAACGCAGAGGGCAAGTTTTGCGTGGCGGCTTGGGGGTGCCGGCGGTGCTTAACCGTTTTATAACTTGTTTTACCGTAGATGGGATTAAATGACTTATTAAATAAAATATTTAGATTTAAATATAATTTTTAAATTTTTTTATCTATTTAATAAATATTTTTATTTTTAGTTTTTATTATTTTTGACCTATTCTATATCGGTTTGATCGCTATCTCTAGATGGAGGCCGGATTCAGGACCTAGCCAGGGATACATTGCTAGGATTAATAGCGATACGAAAAAGAGATGAGAGTAGGTAGTATCGTATATTACGATAATGAAAAATAAAGTAATCAATCTTTATTTTTATAAATCTCTTTTATTTTTGAATCAATTAAGATGTCATGATTTGTTCGGTTCTCGGACCAAGACTTTTCTCTCCAGAGAAATGGGAATGTTAATTTATAGAATATTGCTTATCATTTCTTAGTTATATTATGTTATCCAATTATGTTATCCAATGCAAGACTGACCAAGAAGATCAATGCCAGGACTTTCTTGCATGCATGATCGGTTATGGAGGCTACCTTTGGTGTTTGGAAGGGATTATCTTTGGCGGTCATTTTCATAAAAGTTGTAGGTATTTGTTGAAACTTATATTAAAATATCAAAATGATGGTTATCACTGATTGTCATGAGCCATCAAAAAGATAGTCAATCTTAAAAAAAATTTCATGTGACATAAGTTTTTTTATTTTTTTATAGAATAGGATGCTTATTGTCCCATCGCATCGATGGTAGTTTTGGTAGTCTTATAGATGCTCTCCATTTCTTTTTTTTAAATTTTTTTTTTCTCTTCTATCTTTTTATTTATTTTTTTCTTATCTTTCTTTCTTTTTTTTTTCTTCTTCCTTTTCTTATCTCTATTTATTATTATTTTTATTATTTTTTTTCCTCCTTTATTTTTTTTTCTTCATTTTTTTCTTATTTCTTATTTTCTTTATTCTTTTTTATCTTTTTTTTTTTCTTTCATCCTTTATTTCTTTATCTTTTCCTTCTTTTATGAATGGGTTCAAAGTACCCATCCTATTTCGTTCCCCTAGAAATGGGCCGGAATGGCCGAAACACCTTCCATCTCGTTAGAACTTAAAGTCTTGATGGCCGTGAACTATATATATATATATATCCTAAGCAATCAAAGAGAAAAATATCCAATTGCCAGAGGATATCAAAGAGAACTTAAGTTAGTTATCATAAAATATCATTGATACCAGTCAAATTATTTTGTTGACAAGGTTGCTTGTCAGGGACTAATAAGCCATCCAAGCGACACTGAAAAATCTTGTTGAGGATATGGCAGTCACAAACGGCAATCCAAAGTTTTTGCCAAAGACATGATGGTTATGGATGAAGTTGCTGAAAATGGTTGTAGATGAAGTGACCAAATATATGAATCACGAACTATTCATCAAACATACCAAAGGCATTGGAAGCCCACTTAACGAAGTTATCAAAAACAAGCACTATGGACGAATTTGCTGGAGAAAACTTCAAGTGTAATTAGTGTTGAGGATCATCAAAGATAAAAGCATCAATGCCGAACACTGATAGAACCATCACGGACAACAGCCCTTCTCATGGTGACAAATGACTTTCCAAAGCTATTTGAGATTTGGTGGTTGCCGAAATTGTCAAAGGCACCAATTCCGGAAAACTTTACCAAAACAACAGTCCTTATTGAAGCTAAGCTTAGTTTGGCAAGTATGAGGTGGCAATGTAAAGCTATCCTTATTCTAATTAGATTGGTATTATAGTGACCATAAATCTCCAATATATGCTTGTATAGGTTATAAATATTGGTATTACATAAATTCCAATGATGCTTTGATGACCATATTAAATAGCCTTTATGAGTTTTCTTTTGTGTCCTCTATGATATAGTTTAAACTAATACACTTGTTCAATGATCTGGCTCAATTGAAACTTGAAATGAGTAACTTGATGGGCCTATGCTGGCCATCCTCCATCTAACTTGGATCTACTTTGATGCAACAAAAATATATGCATGTGTGCGTATGTGTGTGTATGTGGGGGCGTGCGCATGAGTGCATTTTTTTATTATGTCCCTATATGTAAGTACGTGTGCATAAATTATATACCACACACATGGATTGGGTCAGTCTCTGGACCTAGATCACTGAACTCCTAAGAATCAATATGATTAGGTTCTTGAAAATTAAAATCAAAACCGATCCGATGCTATTTCAAAATACAACCAAATAGATCCGATAAGACTGATTAATTGGTTTGACTATTAGGTTGACCCAAATCCATATGAGCTCTAACAAAAGTAATACAATAGCAAGAAGAATAATTAGATGACATAAACAAGAAAATTCAAAATTGTCAAAAGTATGAGTTTCACATGGTAAATGAGATTTTACATATTTGAATCATCTCTAGTTTAGGATAAAACTAAAAAAGTCCACATTTATCAAGTCTATGTATTGCAGAATCACATGCTATGCGGGCCTTATTTTTATAATATAGTAAGAAGACTTCTTTAGTTAGTTTCTAAAGAATTTGGAGAGTTTGCTTTTCTACGAGCGCTCAAGAAAGATTTTATAGAAGAAAGTTACAAAGGCTTATAGATGTGTTTTTATTTTATTCTTCTTCTATTATGTAAATCACTAACTATTTTGCAACAGTAAAAGCATGTGCTAATTAATAACTAGTTCTCTTTAGTCCAATCCTAATAAAACTTACATTTTATCCAAGTATGGGATACTTATATGCACATTAATTGCATTAAATATTGAAATCAATTAGCTAGCCACCATAGGTGAGCTTAATTTGATATCAATGGTGATGGTGTCCTAAGCTTGTGATTGTCAGCTTCATGTTCAGCACTTAGACAAAATGCTTCCTCCCCGGCCAAAAGACTATTGTTGAAGGAGCGCGGATCCTTTATTGTGCACTATACAGTGCGATGCACAGTGCACCATCCATCATGCGATGAACGGTTGTATGCAGCTGTACGCAACATGCGTACATCTGCATGCAGCCATCCATCGTGCGATGGATGGTGCGCTTTGTGCACCGCACAGTATGGTACACAGTAGAGGATCCACATGATTATTGAAGCCATTACTGCTCCCAGTGGCGAGGCAAATCATCTCTTAAATATTGCACTCATTTGAATTTGTTAATCATATTATCATATAGGTTCTGTTGCAGCAAGACTTCAGATTCTTGAAGAGGATTCATGTTGGAGAGTTGATCTGTTGTTGGATTGATGCGGATCATGGAGCAATCTGCAAGAAAAATTTTAAGAATCAGTGAGGTACTCTCCAATTTAGGATCCTTCGATGCTTAAGTTAGCTGAGATCTTGAGAACAGATAGTAAAAATGAGAGTTCAAGAAGGCAGTTAGAGAGGATTTGAATGGAGAGTGGTTCGATCTTCCTTCAGTGGGAAAGTTAAAAGTAATTTCAGTAGAATTTTGACTTTATAAATCGAAGCTTGAGCTTACCTTCTGAGAGGTTATCCCGCCCTTCTATTTTTAGAGGAATTTGCTTAAATCTTAAGAAAAATTTGTTAGATCGTTAGTTTATTTTAACAAAATGGCCAGCTAGATATTAGCTATTGGTTGCTAGTCCAAGTGGAGTCTGGCTGTAGAGTAGCTGGAAGATAGCTATAGTCTAGTTGGATGACAGTTGTATCAAGGTTGAAAAATTATGGATTCTTCCTAATGATGAGTTGTATACTGCATTGGTAGGTCAGCTTTATGATGAGCTCGACCTCTGGTTGAGGTCGGCATTATGATGAGCTCGACCTTTGGTTGAGGTTGGTATTATGATGAGCTCGATCTTTGATTAAGATTGGCTTTATGATGAGCTTAACCTCCGTGAGATCAGTAATATGATGAGCTCAACCTCCGTGAGCTCGACTTTATGATGAGCTTAATCTTTGGTTGAGGTCGGCAAAATAATGAGCTCAATCTCTGTGAGGTCAGCTTTATGATGAGTTCAACCTCTAATTGAGGTAGATTTTATGATGAGCTCAATCTCCATAAGGTCAGCTTTATGATGAGCTTAACCTCTGATTGAGGTTGGCAAAATGATGAGCTTAACCTTCGTAAGGTCGGCTATATGATGAGCTCAATCTCTTATTGAAATCGATAATATGATAAGCTCAACCTTCATAAGATCGACTTTATGATGAGCTCAACCTTCGTAAGGTCGGCAAAATGATGAGCTTAACCTCCATGAAGTCAACTTTATGATGAGCTCTTCTGATGAAATCAACCTTCTGATGACCTCTTCTGATGAGGTCAGTCTTTTGATGACCTCTTTCAATGAGATTGATCTTGATTAGGCTGGCTTCCTGATGAGGTTAGCCTTCTGATGATCTCTTCCTTCTGATGAGCTCAGCTTTCTGATGATCTCTTCTGATGATGTCAGTCTACTGATAAGCTCGGCTATCTAATGATCTCGATTTTTTGATGACCTTATCTAATGAAGTCGGCCTGCTGATGAGCTCGATTTTTTGATGAGCTCAACTTTCTGATGAGCTTGACTTTCTGATGATCTCTTCTGATGAGATTAGCTTTCTGATGATCTTTTCTGATGAGGTTGGCCTTTTGGTGATCTCTACTGATGAGATTGGCCTTCTAGTGATCTCTGCTGATGAAGTCGATTTTCTAGTGACCTCTTCTGATGAGGTTGGCCTTTTGGTGACTTTTGCTGATGAGGTCGACTTTTTGATGATCTCTTCTGATAAGATCGGCTTTCTGATGACTTCTACTTATGAGATCAGTCTTCTAGTGATCTCTTTTGATGAGGTCAGCTTCTGATGACCTCTTCTTATGAGGTCGGCCTTCTGATGATCTCTGCTGATGAGGTCGGCTTTCTGATGACCTCTTTTGATAAAATCGGCTTTCTGATGACCTCTTCTGATAAGTTCGACCTTCTGATGACCTCTGCTGATGAGGTCGGCCTTTTGATGATCTCTTTTAATGAGGTCGGCTTTTCGATGAGCTCTTAAGTCAAGCCTTAAAAAAAAATTATCTAAAAATTTTTAGATCACGAGGATATTTAGCTGAGGTGGGATAAACCCCATAATACTTGTCCCCTACTTTTGAGTCCCAAAAAGTTGCTTTTGAATGAAAGAAGTAGCCCAAGAAAAAGTTTCTGAGCCATGTATTTCTGTCTCTTGAACAGATTTTCATAACTTTATTCGATGTAGCCTTGGGTAGATCTATTTTTCGATGATCGGGATAACTTTGATCCAGAGATCAATACTTTATAGAGCTGCAAGATGAACTTGATTTAGAAATTGATATTTTATTGAGCTGCAAGATTAACTCGATTCAGAAATCAATATTTTATAGAGTTGCAAGATAAAGTCAATCTGAAAATCGATATTTTATTGAGCTGCAAGATGAACTCAATTCAAAAGTCGATATTTTATTGAGTTATAAGATGAATTCGATCCGAAGATTGATATTTTATAGAGCTGCAAGATAAACTCGATTTGGAGATTGATATTTGATAGAAATCTAAGATAACCTCGATCCGTAGATTGGTATTTGATAGAGCATCAAGATAACCTCGATCCATAGATCGATATTTGATAGAACATCAAGATAACCTCGATTCAAAGATCGATATTTTATAGAGCTATAAAATAAACTCGATTCGAAGATCGATATTTGATAGAAATCCAAGATAACCTCGATATATAAATCAATATTTGATAGAAATCCAAGATAACCTCGATCCATAGATCGATATTTGATAGAGCATTAAGATAACCTCAATCCGAAGATCGATATTTTATAGAGCTATGAAATAAACTCGATTTGGAGATCGATATTTGATAGAAATTCAAGATAACCTCAATCTGTAAATTGGTATTTGATAGAGCTTTAAGATAATCTCAATCCGAAGATCGAAATTTGATAAAAGTCTAAGATAATCTAGATCCATAGATCGATATTTTATAGAACCGCGAGATAAACTTGATCCGAAGATCGATATGTATTTGATTAAAATTTAAGATAATCTCGATCCATAAATCAATATTTGATAGAGCTTCAAGATAATTTTGACCTGAAGATCGATATTTGATAGGATTTCAAGGTAACCTCGATCTGGAGATTGATATTTTTTATTGATAAAAAGATCTTATCTCTATTTATGCCCTTTAGAGCTTTATCAATCCGAAGATCGGATTTTTATTGATAGGAAGATCTTATCTTCATTTGTGTCCTTCGAGGCTCTAACAATTCGAAGATCAAATTTTTAATGATAGAAAGATTTTATCTCCATTTGTGCCCTTCGGAGCTCTACCGATTCGGAGATCAAATTTTTAATGAGAGAAAGATTTGAATTTAACTATCCTATATAGGACTTAGATAATTATATTTATAATAAACTATTATAGTTAAGGGATTAGATGGCTCGGATGGTTGGTTTAACTCTGCTCCTATGTATATAAGGTATTATCTGTTTGGCTCACGACCATCTTTGGGCTTTAGTGGGCCTTAGGCTTCAATGAGCCTTGGTCATTTGGAGCTTCACAGTTTTATCTTTTATAGGAAGAGAGAAAGTTTTAATTCATATAAGCTATACTTTCTCTTAACTCATAACTAATGTGGGACTAAAGATGCCATCCCCCCATAACATAAATATTATCTGACCTTGGTTGGATCAATCATGAAGCTAATGCAGCTTAATATAATAAGTAAACTTCAAAATATTAAGAATGATGGCTTCAAGAATTAGATCGATTAATTAAAAATAAATCAATCTTAATAAGTCGAATGTAATAAAGGTTTAAAAAATACCTCTGTCTGATGTCATCATAGGTAGTATTGGTGCAGAATCTAGTTGATGCCAGATCAAATTAGAGTCGAGAAAGACGAAGTCGCCATTGGTGATCTGCAAAATAAAATTCCATTCGGAGTCGGTGGTGGTGGCTTCGACAGGATCCTCCAACGATCAAGTCAGCACTTCTGGCCAACAGAAATGAAGTGCTCAAGAAAGAGTTCGACAGAGTTTTGGAAAGGAGAAGAGAGCTTAGAGAAAACATATCTGGAGGATCCCTTTTTATAGATGGATCTTGATTAATAGTGACGACCATATCATTTGGTAGTGGGCCGCTTGGGACTGCATGGGATTTAGTACGGAGAGAAAGGTATCGTCAGATTGATAGTGACAGCCATACTGTCTGGTAGCAGGCTGCTCGGGACCACATGGGGTTTGCTATGGAGAAGGAGCATCGTCAGACTGATAGCAATCATTCATCGAGATTTAATAGCCATAGTTCGGAGGAAGTAGGCATTGGTTGGTGAAGAACTTTGACATATATCCATTCTAAAGGAGTTCGAACTCCTAAAGAAGATACGATTGGAAGAGGAATCCGACTGAAGGCGAGATCTAGGAAGAGTTCGACTCCTGAAGGAATCTGACTGAAAAAAAAATCCAGAAGAAATTTGGCTTCCATAGAAATCCGACTGAAGGAGGAGTCCAGAAGGAGTTCGGCTCCTAGAGGAGTTCAACTGAAGAAAAAATTTGGAAGGAGTTCGACTTTCATAGAAATCCAACTGAAGAGAAGTTTGGAAGGAGTTCGGCTTCTATAGAAATTTGACTGAAGAGAAGTCCGAAAGAAATTTGGCTCCTATAGAAATTCGACTGAAGAAAGAGTTCGAAAGGAGTTCGCTCCTATAGAAATCCAACCGAAGGAGAAGTTTGAGAGGAGTCCAGCTCCTGAGAGAATTTGACTAAAGAAGAAATTTGGAAGAAGTTTGGCTCCTATAAAAATTCAACTGAAGAAGGAGTTCGAAAGGAGTTCGGCTCCTAAAGAAGTTCGACTGAAAAAAAGAATCCGAAAGGAGTTCGGCTCCCATAGAAATCCGATTGAAGAGAAGTTCGGAAAGAGTTTGGCTCCTCTAGAAATCTGACTGAAGAAGGAGTCTGAAAAAAGTTTGGCTCTTATAAAAATCTGACTAAAGAGAAGTTTGAAAGAAATCCGGCTCTCGTAGAAATTCGACTACAGGAGGAATCCGGAAGGAGTTCAGCTCCTGTAGAAATTCGACTGAAGGAGGAGTCTGGAAGAAGTTCGGCTCCTATAGAAATCTAACTGAAGAAAAGTTTGGAAGGAGTTTGACTCCTGTAGAAATCTGACTGCAAGAGAAATTCGGAAGAAGTTCAGCTCCTATAGAAATCCGACAAGAACTCGATCGCTGGGGGAGTTCGAGAGGGGTTCAATCGATGTAAGAGAATTTTTGATCGAAGCTCTTTCGTGATTACCGATTGCATTAGGCTAAGCATCAGGTTGGACTTCAATGGGAGCGGGGTTTATCCCCAATAATAGTTCCCCCCACTCCTGAGTTCGAAATTCGAATGAAGGAAGTACCAAAAAGACGATCATCGAAGTTCTTTTTCGAGCTCTGTACCTATTGAGATTGAAGCTCGGAAGAGATCTTATCTCCAATCGAGGTTGATGTTGAAATGAAAGCTCGAAAAAGATCTTATTTTCAACCGAGGTTGAAGCAGATCTTGTCTCCTATTGACATAGAAGCTCGAGGGAGATCTTATCTCCAATCGAGGTTGAAGGAGATCTTATCTCCTATTGATGTAGACTTTAAAGTTTGGAAGAGATCTTATCCCCAGCCAAGGTTGAAGGAGATCTTATCTCTTATTGACGTAGAAACTCGGAGGAGATCTTATCTCCAACCGAGGTTCAAGAAGATCTTATCTTCTATTGATGTAGACATTAAAGCTTGGAGAAGATCTTATCTCCAACCGAAGTTGAAGAAGATCTTATCTCCTGTTGACGTAGAAGCTCGGGGAGATCTTATCTCCAATCGAGGTTGAAGAAGATCTTATCTCTTATTGACTTTGAAGCTTGGGGAAGATCTTATCTTTAGTCGAGATTGAAGGAGATCTTATCTCCTATTGACGTGAAGCTCGAAAAAGATCTTATCTCCAATCGAGATTGAAGGAGATCTTATCTCCTATTGACTTTGAAGCTCGGAGGAGATCTTATCTCCAGTCGAGGTTGAAAGAGATCTTATCTCCTGTTGACGTAGACTTTGAAGCTCTAGAGAGATCTTATCTTCAGTCGAGATTGAAGGAGATCTTATCTCTTATTGATGTAGACTTTGAAGCTCGGAGGAGATCTTATGTCCAGTCGAGGTTGAAGGAGATTTTATCTCTTGTTGACGTAGAAGCTCGGAAGAGATCTTATCTCCAGTCGAGGTTGAAGAAGATCTTATCTTCTGTTGATGTAGGTTTTTAAAGTTCGGAGGAGATCTTATCTTCAATCGAGGTTGAAGAAGATCTTTATCTCCTATTGATGTCGACTTTGAAGTTTGGAGGAGATCTTATCTCCAACCGAGGTTGAAGAAGATCTTATCTCCTATTGACGTAAACTTTGAAGCTCGGAGGAGATCTTATCTTCTATTAACTTTGAAGCTTGGGAAAGATCTTATCTCCAATCGAGGATGAAGGAGATCTTATCTCTTATTGACGTAGACTTTGGAGCTCAGAGGAGATCTTATCTTCAGTCGAGGTTGAAGAAGATTTTATCTCCTATTGACATAGGCTTTGAAAACTCAGAGGAGATCTTATCTCCAACCGAGGTTGAAGAAGATATTATCTTCTGTTGACTTTGAAGCTTGGTATCTTCTGTTGACTTTGAAGTTTGGGAAAGATCTTATCTCCAGTCGAGGTTGAAGGAGATCTTATCTTCAGTTGACGTAGACTTTGAAAGCTCGAAGGAGATCTTATTTTTAGTAGAGGTTGAAGAAGATCTTATCTCCTATGATCTTTATCTCCTGTTGACGTAGACTTTGAAGCTCGAAGGAGATCTTATCTCAGTCGAGTCGAGGTTGAAGGAGATCTTATCTTCTGTTGACGTAGAAGCTCGAAAGAGATCTTATCTCTAGTCGAGATTGAAGGAGATCTTATCTCCTGTTGACGTAGACTTTGAAGCTCGGAAGAGATCTTATCTTCAGTCGAGGTTGAAGAAGATCTTATCTCCTATTGGCGTTGAAGTTGGAGCTCGAAGGAGATCTTATCTCTAGCCGAGGTTGAAGAAGATTTTATCTCCTATTGATGTAGACTTTGAAACTCGGAGGAGATCTTATCTCCAGTCGAGATTGAAGGAGATCTTATCTCTTGTTGACGTAGGCTTTGAAGCTCGGAGAAGATTTTATCTCCAACCGAGGTTGAAGAAGATCTTATCTTTTATTGACCTTGAAGTTAGAGTTCGGAGGAGATCTTATCTCCAACCAAGGTTGAAGGAGATCTTATCTCCTATTATCGTAGATACTGGAGCTTGGGGGAGATCTTATCTCCAGCCAAAGTTGAAAGAGATCTTATCTCCTATTATTATCGCGCACTATGGGACCGTCGTCGGGACCTTTCCTCTCATCTCATCTAAAATAAATGAGGCCTTCGACTTTGCTCACGTTAGGATGAGATTCTTCTTCTATTCCTAACAGGCTGTGGAGGCACATAAGGGCCATTATCAGGACCTCTTCTTTCATCTCGTCTAAAATAAATGAGGCCTTCGACTTTGCTCGCATTAGGATGAGGTTCTCCTCCTATTTCTAATGGGCTGTGGGGGCACATAAGGGCCATTGTCAGAGTCTCTCCTCTCATCTCATCTAAAATGAACGAGGCCTTCGACTTTGCTCACATTAGGATGAGGTTCTTCTCCTGTTTCTAATAGACTGTGGAGGCACATAAGGACTGTTGTCAGGGCCTCTCTCCCCATCTCGTCTGAAATGAATGAAGCCTTCGATTTTTGCTCGCGTTAGGATGAGGTTCTTCTCTCCATCTCATCTAAAATGAACGAGGTCTTTTGACTTTGCTAATGTTAGGATGAGGTTCTCCTCCTGTTTCTAACGGATTATGGGGGTACATAAGGGCCATTGTCAGGGATCTCTTCCTCCATCTTGTCTAAAATGAACGAGGCCTTCGACTTTACTCACATTAGGATGAGGTTCTCCTTCTATTCCTAACAGGCTATGGGGGCACATAAGGGCCATTATCAGAACCTCTCCCTCCATCTCGTCTAAAATAAACGAGGCCTTCGACCTTGCTCACGTTAGGATGGGATTCTTCTCCTATTTCTAATAGACTGTGGGGGCATATAAGGGCCGTTGTTAGGGCCTCTCCCTCCATCTCGTCTAAAATGAATAAGATCTTCAACTTTGCTTGCGTTAGGATGAGGTTCTCCTCCTATTCTAACAGGCTGTGGGGGCACATAAGGACCGTTGTCAGGGTCTCTCTCTCTATCTCATCTAAAATAAATGAGGTCTTTGACTTGCTCATGTTAGGACGAGGTTCTCCTCCTGTTCCTAACATGGCCATTTTTTATTGCTTTTTTTTTGTCATCACATAGTTTTTGCACTAAGAAATAATAATATTGAAATGAAGGAATTTTATTGAAAAAAAATTACTAACAGTACATTCTCAGATTCTCTGAGTTTCAAGATCATGGGAGCATTGGCCTAGAGGGAGAACTTCGTACCATTCTATCGGAGCTTCTTTGATGATGAGCTCGCAGAGGAGTTCGGGCTCGCTTGCACTCGGAGGAAAGTCCGTGAGCATGGTCGAGCTTCATTCAACCCTCCTGTGAAACCTCATGGGGGGAGAACTTCGTGCCCTTCTGTTGGAGCTTCTTTGATGATAAGCTCGTGGAGGAATTCAGGCTCGCTTGCGCTCGGAGAGAGTCTGTGAGCATGGCCAAGCTCCACAATCCATCGATCCATTCCTCATAGTTTCTGATCGAGAACGTCATCTCGATCGTAGATCTTAGAAGGCTTCCAACTGTAGATGGAAAAGATTTCTTTCGAAAAAGAATCACGATTCAAACAAGAATTCTCTGCTCTCTGTTTTTCTTTCTTAGGGGCAACCGGTATGCTAGCCCAAGTTCTTCCTTGGGATTGATTTTTGACATTCTGATGGTGGGTTTTCTAGTGAAATCACCATCGAGGGCTATCGCATGGTCTGCACCATCTTGGTGAGGTCCTGCATCCACTGTATCAGCAGGTTAAACTGCTCCAGATCTACCATGATCGTCGACGGAGGAGGAGGTTGAAATGCTGGTGCTGGAGCCAGAATGGATGGATCTGGCTTGGATCTTAAAGAAGAAGATTCAAAGGGTCAGCTGAGCACTTTTTTAAGAACAAGGATACCTCAAGGATAGAGTTTCCTTCCTCCAGCGTCAATCATGTTGGTGTAGAATCTGGTTGACGTCGGATCGAGCTGGAGTTGAGGAAGACGAGGTCGCCATCGATGATCTGCAAAATAAAGTTTCATCCAGAGTCGGTGGTGGTGGCTCCGGTAGGATCCTCCGACGATTAAATCAGCTCTTCTGATCAATAAAAATAGAGTGCTCAGAAAAGAGTTCAATAGAATTTTAAGAAAGAGAAGAGAGCTTAGAGAAAACGTATCTGAAGGGTCCCATTTTATAGACGGAGCTTGATTGATAGTGATGGCTATACCGTTCGATAGTGGGCCACTTAGGGCTGCATAAAATTCGATACGGAGAGGAAGGTATTGTCAGATTGATAGTGACAGCCATACCGTTTGATAGCAGACTGCTCGGGGTCACGTGGGATTTTCTACGGAGAAAGGAGCATCGTCAGACTGATAATGACCGTTCGTCGAGATTTACTAGCCGTAGTTCGAAGGAAGCAGTCATTAGTTGGTGAAGAACTTCAACATATATTCATTTCAGAGAAGTTCGGACTCCTAAAGGGGATACGACTGAAGGAGGAATTCGACTGAAGGTGAGGTATGGGAGGAGTTCGATTTCTGGAGGAATCCGACTAAAGAAAAAATTTAGAAGGAGTTTGGCTTCCGTAGAAATTCGACTGAAGGAGGAGTCTGAAAGGAGTTCGACTCCTGGAGGAGTTCGACTGAAGAAGGAATTTGAAAGAAGTTTGACTTCCGTAAAAATTCAACTGAAAAAAAGTTTGAAAGGAGTTTGGCTCCTGTAAAATCCGATTGAAGGAGAAGTCTGGAAGGAGTTTGGCTCATGTAGAAATCTGACTAAAGAGAAGTCCGAAAGAAGTTCGGCTCCTGTAGAAATTCGATTGAAGGAGTTCGAAAGGAGTTTGGCTCCTATAGAAATCCGACCGAAGGAGAAGTTTGGAAGGAGTCTGGCTCCTGGAATAATTCGACTGAAGAAGAAATTCAGAAGGAGTTCGGCTCCTATAGAAATCTGACTGAAGGAGGAGTCTGGAAGAAGTTCGGCTCTTAGAGGAGTTCGACTGAAGAAGAAATTTGGAAGAAGTTCGACTCTCATAGAAATTCGACTGAAGAGAAGTCCGGAAGGAGTTCAGCTTCTGTAGAAATCCGACTGAAGGAGAAGTCTGAAAGAAGTTTAGCTCCTATAGAAATCCGACTGAAGAGAAGTCTGAAAGAAGTTTGGCTCCCGTAGAAATTTGACTGCAGAAAAAATTTGGAAGGAGTTCGGCTTTTGTAGAAATCTGATTGAAAGAGAAGTCTGGAAGGAGTTCGGCTCCTGTAGAAATCCGACTGAAGAAAAATTTGGAAGAAGTTTGGCTCCCATAGAAATCTAACTATAGGAGGAATCTGGAAGAAGTTCGGCTCTTATAGAAATTCGATAGAAACTCGACCGCTAGAGGAGTTCGAGAGGGGTTCAGCCGATGGAGGAGAATTTTTTATCGAAGCTCTTCCATGATTATCGATTGCATTAGGCTAAGTATCAGACTAAACTTCGATGGGAGTGGGGTTTATTTTCAACAAGTAGATTGGGTCATCTTGAGATGTTCCATCTTTTTTCTTTCAAGAATATATTACTTTAAAATTTCAAGTCGAAACTTGAGTTTCCTTGAATAGATATCTCATTTAGACAGTCTTTTTTCCCTTGTTTGATTTTTTTTTTTTTGGCTCATGTACTCAAGAATCTATTGTCCTACAAGAAAAGAATAGAATAATAGATGGGGCTTGAGAGTCTTGGAAAAAGAAAAGGTTGGAAATGATATTTTTGCCCCTCATCATGTTCTCGAGCACTGAGTCTGGTCTCTTGAATTTTTGAATTGGTGAGTGTTGTCACATCACATTACATGGGGGCTATTATTATTAATGTCATGAATTGACAGCTTGAGGGTCCAAGGATGATGTAGTAAAGTGATGTGACTTGATGAGACTACATAGAGGGACCTAGTTTCTTGTGGATAAGAGTTCCTTATGGATAAAAATTGAGATATTGAAAAAAACTTTATTAAATGCTCATCGTTAGTGCACTATCTTTTTGGGAAAGAACTTTTATCTGCCCCCCAATCTACTCTGTGATACATTGAAGTGGAGGTGAAACTACCTCTAGCACATCTCCAGGAAGAAGATGGTGAAGGTATAGAGTTGTTTTTGCTCTTTAATTCATCATTTTTTTTCACGAAATTTTTGTATAAGGCTTCTTGTTCACCATTTCCACAAAAAAAATTTTGGGCAAAACTCCTTCCTCTAACGCCAATTTGTTGCAGCAAGACTTTAGATTCTCGAAAAGGATTTGTGCTGAAGAGTTGGTCTATAGTTGGATCGACACGGATCATGGATTAACCTGTAAAAAAAGTCTCAAGAATCGGTGGAGTATCCTTCAGTTTAGGATCCTCCGATGCTTAAGTTAATTGAGGCATTGAGAACAGATAGTGGAAATGAAAATTCAAAAAGGCAGTAAAAAAGGATTTGAGTGGAAAGTGGTTCGATCTTCCTTCAATGGAAAAGTCAAAAGTAATTTCAGCAGAGTTTTGACTTTGTGAATCGAAGCTTGAGCTTATCTTCCAAGAGGGTACCCTACCCCTCTATTTATAGAGAAATTTGCTTAGATCTTAAGAAAAATTTGTTAGGTCGTTAGTTTGTTTTAACAAAATGGCCAGCTGGATATCAGCTGTTGGTCGCTAGCCTGAGTGGAGTTTGGTTGTAGAGTAGCTGGAAGATAGCTATAGTCTAGTTGGATGATAGTTGTATCAAGGTTAGAGAATTATGGATTCTTTCTGATACTGAGTTATATACTGCATTGACAGGTCGGTTTTATGATGAGCTCGACCTCTGGTTGAGGTCGGCATTATGATGAACTTGACCTCTCGTTAAGGTCGGTATTATGATGAGCTCAACCTTTGATTGAGGTTGGCTTTATGATAAGCTCAACCTCCGTGAGTTTGACTTTATGATGAGCTCAACCTCTGGTTGAGGTCGACAAAATAATAAGCTTAACCTTTGTAAGGTCGGCAAAATAATGAGCTCAATCTCCATAAGGTCGGCTTTATGATGAGCTCTTCTGATAAAATCAATCTTCTGATGATCTTTTTTGATGAGGTCGGCCTTTTGATGATCTCTTTCGATGAGATTGGTCTTGATTAAATTGGCTTCCTGATGAGATCGGCCTTCTGATGACCTCTTCTGATGAGATCAACTTTCTGATGATCTCTTCCTTCTAATGAGCTCGGCTTTCTAATGACCTCTTCTAATGAGGTCAGCCTGCTGATGAGCTCGGCTTTTTAATGACCTCGATTTTCTGATGGTCTCATTTGATGAGGTTGGCCTACTGATGAACTCGACCTTTTGATGAGCTCAGCTTTCTGATGAGCTCGACTTTCTAATGATCTCTTCTAATGAGCTTTCTGGTGACCTCTTTTGATGAGGTCGGCCTTTTGATGACCTCTTCTGATGAGATCGGCCTTATGGTGATCTTTGCTGATGAAATCGACTTTCTGATGAGCTCTTCCGATGAGGTCGGCCTTCTGATGACTTCTGCTGATGAGGTCGGCTTTTTGGTGATCTTTTCTGATAAGATCAGCCTTCTGGTGACCTCTGCTGATGAGGTCGATTTTCTGGTGATCTCTACTGATGAGGTCAGCCTTATGATGACCTCTGCTGATGAGATCGGCTTTTTGATGAGCTCTTCAGTCAAGCTTTAAAAAAAAAAATTATCTAAAAATTTCTGGGTCACGAGGATATTTAGCTGAGATAGGATAACCCCCGCAACATGTTCCAAACAAATTATAATGGAAGTCCACAAGAAACCTTTATTGGCATTTATATTGAACGCTTGCCTGGTATTATAATTAAAAATCTCTATATGCTACAAAATAGAATTAGATATTACATCTTTGTCAAGGATAGGTAGAGTTTTCATGCCATCGAAATCTATTTGAATTGCAACTCTGGCGCAATTTCGTGAGCCCAGTTCGATCCACAATCTTGTCACGGTCTTATATTTATAATTCTTGTGAACCCGGTTTATTGGAAGAATGGAGAGTGAGACTATTAATTAGCATTGCATAGCGATCGCAGGCAGTTTCCTTTTTTTTGGGTAACGATCGCAGATAGTTAAATTGAGTAACTTGTTGATTATCGTATTGGAGATATGCATGAACTTACCAATTGTCGCAACGGAGACATGCTGAAAGCTACGCTGAGATACGCTGATGGCTTCTATATAGCTCTAAGCCCAAGAGCAATTCTTGTCATCCTTCCACCAAACAATTCCTTCTGCACAATATTTTTCTGCTCTTTTCTCCTTCCCATTGGGCTCTAGCTGTTCACAGAGAGCATGTGAAGAGCTGTTCCCAACTCCCATTCTTTCAATCTAATATTTCGTAATATTGTGTTCTATTCTATGCTATACCTTTATTCTTCCGGCTATCACTTGTGTTAAGATTATAAGGTAATGAGTATTACTTTCTCGTATGCATCAACCAAGTTTTGCAGTACTATTAAATAATGGTTTCACATAGATACTACCGATCACAGGAAATGAAACTTTTCATCTTATTTCTACATAAGATGGCAGGGAGTGACATGTTTCATTATACCATGGTAGACCGAAAGATAAGAGTCCACAAATCTTATTTTTTATTGATTGATAATTATCAACTCTTCCAAATCTTGTATCACATTCATGACCAACTATCAACATATTTCAACTTTTGCTTAACGATCAGATGGGGATCCAATGGGAAATGAGATGGATGGACCAACATTACCATAGAGAAAATTGAGTTTTTGTTTTCGTATTTCATCAATTTATTGATATTTTCCGGTTGATGCAATCTTAATTGTATAAGGTTTGGTATTGACCAGGCGCAATTACAGAAACCTTTCATTAAAAGGGTAATGAGTTGTTTGGGTTAATTGAGTCTCGTCAATATACCTACCAGCCTCCTTGATTGGTGTAACACTCAATATTTTCTTGTGGGTATACATATGTATGTATATAGGTATGTATGTATACTGATTTCTTCTTCTAATCAAACCCTATTCCCTTTCCTAGTCTCACCTTTTGGATTTCTTTTTGCTTGCATTCTGAATTGAATATGTTAGTGGCTTAGAACATGTGGCAAAAGGATTGCAATGCCAATTTTTGGTGGTCTAGAAAATCATGAAACTATTTTAGCATTGGAATTTTTGGCTGTATAATCATTTCTTCATATTTAGATTAGGACTCAGTAAGCGAGTTTTCACCTAATTAAAGTTTACTGACCATGCTTGGGCACTTTTATAGGATATTGGTTATGTTCAAATATATAAACTTGTCATTAAAAAAAATGAGTCTTTTATGATTTGGGTCTTACCAATATCTTTAGGCCTTCTACTTGGGTCATCGTTAATGAGATGATCAGCATTATTTTATGCCCAATATTCTACAGTTTGCTCATCGCATTTGCACTTTGTTAAAGTTCACCGAGCATGTTTGGTCTTATACAGGATATCGGCCAGGTTCAAATATAAAAACTTCTTATATCAGAAAAAATGAGAACTTTTTACTATTTGAGCCTCGCCAATATCTTGAAGCCTTTCGCTTGGTGCTATCTTTAATAAGGTGTTCAATAATGTTTTCGTGTTAGTCCTACGCAGTCTTTTTGTTAGCCTTTTCATCAATAAAATCATACAAATATCGCAATCTTTCTTCCAGTAACCGTACTAATAATAAGATGAAAAGAAACAGAGGACAGCAATTTCAGAAGGAGAGCAAAAATCTTCCCTTATTTTCTGGAAAGATTTTTCACATTTTAATAAGTGGGAACCACCAGCACAAAATTTTTCTTTTAGAAATTGAGAAGAGTTTGTTTCAATAGTTGTTTTCACAGTTCCTCAGCACAGCATTTTAAGAAAGAGAGGTGAAAACAGTGGGAGGCAAGCTTCTCATATATAGGCAAATCAGAAACTCAGAACAGCTTGCAGATAAAAAACATTATGGACCAAAGGAACACCCATGGAATAAATTAGAAGACACCCTTACAACTGAAGAAATCGCCTTTAATCATAAACTTCTAAAAGAACTCGAAGTCCAGGTACTTGCCTCCAGACTTCATGTCTGTCCCTACCATTCTCTTACTGCTGCTCCCTACTGGTTCTACCACCCCAAACTTCAGTGGCAGCTCAGTCTCAACCGGCCTCGGCACCTCCGGTGGCGTGCTGCATCGGATGAGCGCCCAGTTCACACCCTCAAAGAAGGGATGCTGTTTTATCTCAGTGGCTCCCCTCTTCACTCCCAGGCGATGCTGGGGCTCTTTCACTAAAAGACCTCTGATCAAATCTCTACTCGCATAACTGGTTGATGGAGATTCAGGGAATCTAAGTTGCTGGCCGACTACATTAAACAATGTCGCCCTGTTGCCCGAGCCTTTGAAAGGTGTCTTGCCATACAAGAGCTCATGCAGGAAGATACCAAAGGTCCACCAGTCAACTGCGCTTCCATGGCCTTCACCTTTGATGATTTCAGGGGCTAGGTACTCATGGGTCCCAACAAAGGACATTGATCGGGCGGTCGTGGGCTCCGCCACAAGCTCAGGCAGGGTGGTGACCTGCTGCCCTAGCTCGGCTCTTGGCTTCCTTGTCTTTTTCTTGCTTTTCTGAGGAAAGAGTTTGGGCATGAAGCATGCGGGCTGAATGCAGACTGATGAAGGCTCAATGCAGGCAGGTTGGATGCAGAATGCACCACCAGCCCGTCTGGAAGGATCGGAGTCAAGCGATGAGGTTTTTATAAGGGTAGGTGAGACCGTGCATCTAAGTGAAAGATCAAAATCCGAAAGCATTATGTGACCATCATCACGGACAAGAACATTTTCTGGCTTCAGATCTCTGTAGACGACTCCCAGCATGTGTAGATACTCTAAAGCCAGTAGTACTTCTGCGGCGTAAAATCTGTTAAGATAAGAAAATGAATCTTAAGTTACAGACTATATTTCAGATACAGATGTATTCATGAAGTGCAGTTAACAGAACAGCAGATTCACAAGTTTTGGAGACTCGGATGATTCAGATTAAAGACATAGCAGATTTTTAAGATCTGAAGACTCAGATGGTTCAGGTTGTGCACACAGAAAATATGAATATGAAATAAGTTGCATATACGCTCATAATGAATGTTATTATAGAGAGAAGTTCACTCTCACTGTGATACTTTATCCAATGCCTTGTTCAAAATAGACATCTAGTTCTAGATGGTGGTAATGCAGATGACGCTCAACTTGTTAAAAGGAGACTCAAGTGCCCATACTTTAGTTTTGTCGATCCAGACAATTTGTGAAACAGAACATCTCCCTATTAAGTATATGAAGCACAGAAGGAGAAAAAGCATGAACATGGGCCTGAGATATATTTCTATTGTAAGTAACTACAAATTAAGAAGAAGAGAAGAGAAGGTGACGAAAATAAAAAGCTTCACAACATCTTGCACAGTTTACCATCTCATTCTATTTTATCTGGGATTAGATATGCACACCTCAACATCAAGACAAATGTAAAATAATTTTCATTACAGATCTAAATGAATCAGTAAGTATGAAGGATTTCCCACAAACTGTTCAAATAATTTTGTCTGCCTGTGGGTTTGGTAGTGCTTCGGAAGCTAAAATATTATGAACTGTTTGAGCTCCACCAAGGATTATTTCAAAATTTAATCAACAGCCGAGATTCTTGTATTATGTACGTTGTATATGATAATTCTAAGGCATGCCAAAAGAAATACTAGAAACGAAAACATGGTCATGTAAACTTTTCATCAATTGTGGGTCAGTGTTACAATATGTTATTCTCATTAGAGGCTATGACAATCAACCAAAAAGCAATGAGAGCTAGTTCACGGGGAAAAAGTGAGCACGTCTTTACTTAAATATCCTTCTTTACTTCAGTCAGTTCAACAAAGAACCGAAAGGTGATCCTTTGTTGGGAAGGACAAACATGGAATGCACCAGCTATGTTTGGTGTAGGAGAATGGGATAATCAGAAAAGTGGATGTTGAAGTTTTGATCATTATATGTAAAAAATGCTCTAACTCATGCAATGCAGAAGATATGAATTAGAATTTAATTCTAAGAAGTAACAGCAGGATGGGGAGTGAAATTGGGGATGAATTTATGGAAGCAACTATCCTTAAAAATGACACAAGAAGAAGCACCTATGAATCATACAGATCACATGCAAGTGCATTTATGGATGAATTTACCAAAGGGACAAACCTTGAAAGTGGGAGCACTTACAAAGCATATAGATGATATGCTATGTCCCTGAATAATGGAAGATAATTCAGTGACTAGTTTTAGTAAAAATATTGATACTTAATTGGTCAAAATAAATGGAGAAATTATTAGTTAATTCAAAACTTTGGTACAAGTCAACGAGTCCTCCTTGACCAAGAAAACTTTTAGGAACTAGAATGAGACACTTAAGTGGTTTTCAGTGCAGGTGCAGCATCAAAGGCGCACAGTTTCTGCAACCAAGTCAAGCCAATTGTTTGGACAAAAGAGAAGGCCCCTCAGAAACTTGCATAAATATAAATTTCTATTTGAGTCTTGAAAACCAGTATAGATAGCATCAGTCAATAATCTTGGAATGCTTAGGGATCTCCATTACACAACTTGTCTACACAAAAGCACTATAGAACTGTTCATAAAGATATGAGCGCATCCGAGCACAACGTCCAGCATTTTTATGTGGTTAATTTGCTAGGGAACTCAATACATGGACCCTTTCAAAGTGTCATTACACAAATTGTGACATGGAATTGTGACCAACAATGCCGATCACAATTAGATACCTGGGTTTCTGATTCCAGTTTTGATGTCTAAATCACAAAGAAGATGATTACAGAAACTAGTAAAAATACAACCTGACAATCTAAACTGGCCGTATGTAAACAATAAACCCCATGGTTCAATTACTTGCTTCATGGTCCAATTTGGGTCGCTGAACTGTACCCCAGACCCCATAGATTGAAAGGAATATGGGACTGACCCTCTTAATTATGAAAGTTATTGCAAGTTCATTAAAAATTTAGAAAGCTATCCCTGCCTTTTGTTTGGTGTAATCAGATCTAGATCGTGAAGACATATCTTACTTCCCTCACCAGGATCATTTATTAAGGTACCTATTGGGGGCAAGTCTACTGGTTGAACATGCATTCATGGTCAGAGCTCTGCATACACTGTCACAGAACAAGACTAATACGGCCCTGAAAAATCAATATAAATCCAGCAAATAAAAACCACGAGGCAGTTTGCATGCTCAAAATCTAACATTGTGAACAAAAATTGGTAAACAAATTCAGTGAACAACCCCAACTCTGATGTATAAATTAATACACATCACATATTTGTGACGCAATTTTTCCTTAAAAACCCAATGCAAAGATTTCAAGAAACCGAAGAAGAGAGAAACAGTTTTCTCCTTTTGAAGAAAAGCTAAAATAGAACAAGAAAGACCTAATCCAACATGTTATTTCTGCATGTTCTGCTACACTACGTTTTAATTTTGGAACTTTTAATTATATGCATATTCAAAATTGCGTGAAATTACTTGCACTTTCATTTAATATATCAGTACACAGATGAGTAAACTGATAAAGGGGGCATATACACGATAACCAATCTTAAAAGTTCAGAATGAAGACAACAACTCCAGAAATTATTTTTATAATGAAAAGGATGTATCGAAGAGACATCAAAATGTGCTTTTCTGAACAATCCCAATCAGAATCAAAATGATAGGCTTCTAACTTGTCAACAGAACAACCAATGGAATCGAAAATAGTTACAGCCAACATCAACTCAAAAACCTTCTTTTTAGGATTTGGCCTGGAAGCAGGAGGGTTGCAAACCGAACTTAAAATGCATGAAACCAGAGAGCAATATATCCGCACTAATTATGCCTTATTGCTTCAGCAAAAAAAGGCACCAAGGAAAACAGTGTAGTTTTCAATGGTCATTGTTATGCAAAGAACAAAAGGTGAAAGTGGTAGCTAAGAAAGTCAAGATCAATACAAACAAAATTACCAACACAAGTAGATGGGTAATTAATTTGCTAAAACAGTGATTCTTGTCTTAAACTCTACCTTGCTGCATACTCGGAGAAGTGCTTTCCTGGTTGCCGCTGCCTCAATGTGTGCAAATCACCACCTGGACAGAACTCCATGACCAAGCATGAGAACCTGTCGGTCTCAAAATGTGTATACAAAGTCGGCAAGAAAGGGTGATCGAGAAGCTGGAGGATTTCCCTTTCAGTCTGAGCCCTTGTCAACTTCTTCCTGCTTGCCAAGGATGCCTTGTCCATCACTTTCATTGCAAAGTAGCATCTGGTCCCACTCAACTCAGACAGATAAACACTACCAATGTCACCACATCCAAGCCGTTTGAGCAGTCTAAAATGGCTCATCCCCAGTATACCATCTCGCGCCCGAACAGCAAGAATAGCCTTCCATCTTGGATCATTACCCTTGTGAGGCTTACTAGCACTTCCTGTAACATTACTCCAGTTACTATCATCACTTATACCACTGCTATCACTCGCTCTACTCATACTAGTTTTCGCACTCTCAAGTGAGTCTCCTCTAACGCTTCCCTTGCCACTTTCACAGTTTCTTTCCACACTAAGCATTCCATCACTAGTAATCCCTTCACTTCTATAAGTGCTTGTGCAGCTGTTCACAACACTCATAGCAGTCACCACACCTGTGCTGTCGATGCTACTGTGAGGACTCACATTGCCACTGGGAGGGAGGGAAGCATCCCACACACACTCCTTCTCTTCGGAGTCCGGCGGTAAGAATGCATTCTCCATGGACTGCGATGCGCGTGGAACGGAGAATGGAGAGGATCCTGTGCCGGACTCGGTGGCCTCTTCAGCCAAACTTTCAACCGGTGAGACGGCTGCCGCATTTGGTTTCGTCCCCGAAACTCGGATTGAAAGATCTTCTATAAAGGGACCTTTGACAGTCAAGCCTTTTACCAAGCACCCTGTTTCGGATTTACCTTGGTCTATTGCTACATATACCGTCCTCATGAGGTCTGTATCAATTGGCTCTGGGGGATGACTTGCCCCGGAGAAAGAACCTCGCCCTCCTTCATAAGAGTCGACACTCCTGAAGCTATCAGCCTCAGGTGCTAGTTCCTTCTCTTCTGTCAAAGAACTCTTCCCTTTCCATGCCTTGAGGGGTATAGATGGATCCAAAGTTCCAGATTTTTGAGCAATAGACGGACTTTCTTCACCTCTCAAACTGTTCCCATGGGTAGACAATGCCTGATGGGTAGCAGGGAGCTGCCCGGACGCCATCTTCGACTCAGAAACCCTTTCCATCTCTGGCAAATCTTTACCATCACCAAGCTTCAATCCAATAATGTGCTACCACTGGTGGCATATCCGCATCGTGGACTGGACAGCAGGCATCTCGAGATGAAGCTTCTTGTAGACTCGCGAATTAGACTAGCTCATAAATTTCACCAACTTTAAGATTACGTTCATCTCCTCTTGTGTGCTACAATGGACCTTTCTCTTCTTTCCACAGACCTAAAAGACCACACAAAAAGAACACTCATTAGACCAAATTGCCGGAGCTGCTAGTATCCCTCCCCCAACACAAACAGTACAGGCAACATGATTGGAAAGATCTTTCGAAGAACAAGAACAAATCTATAGATCTTTACCAAAATCCCCACCAAGCACCGCAAACCTACATTTTGTAACGGTTAAACTACAAAATATCAAACAAAGGAAACGAAAATTTAATTTTTCTATAAACTTCCAAAAAAATAATAATAAAAAAACTCCCCAGGACTTCAACCAAAAAAGCCAGAAAAAAAAAAAAAGCGAGGAATTAAAAAAAAGAAAAAGAAAATTAGGAAATCAAGAACAATGACATATTCGCAACTCCTCATCCCGGTTTGAAACACACCCATCCTTCCAATCCACGCCATAAACGAGGGATTAAAAAAAAAAAAAAACCCCTCCAAAGAGGAAATCGTGCCCAGAAAAACTCCAAGATTTTAAGCCAAAAGGAGAAAAAAGAAAAAAAAATCGATCTTTCAGGGTAACAACGGCCGAATTAGACGCCCTCACCTCCAAATACGAGACGGGAACATCGGGAACAAGCTCAAGGCTAGGGTTTTCGGATCACAAGCTTGGTTTTCCCACTCTTCCGAACTCCTACTTCCTCCCGTCCCTCTTTCCCTCTCTTCTTTCTTCCCTACAGAACGAAGTAAAGGAAAACAAGAGTGGCAGAAGAAGCGTGAGGCAGGAGTGCAGCGGCAAGATTTTTTTTTTCTTATTTATTATTATTATTATTTTATTCCTCTCTTTTTCCGCCTTTACTTTTGGTATTGGTCGATTTAACGTTGCTAACCGTAATTAAAGTTTAATTAATCAAGTGGTTAAGCCACGGAGTGAAAGCGACAGGCGATGGCCATTGGGTGGGCCCGCGGTTGCGCCCCTTCTGCGCTACACGCGCCTACCCTTCGCCATCGCTCATGGGCATCGCGCTGTGCTCATGATACCCAGTCGTACGGACCTCGACACGCGCCCGCCCGACGTTGGATCTCCGTCAGACGTCAGGGCCACGCTTTGACTAGATGTCTGGGTGGACCTCGTCTCGGAACGAGCAACCGCAGCCGTTGGATTGGATGACGCTGGTGATCGGTGGCATTTGTGGGAATTAGAATCGTTGGTGGTGTCTGCGGAAGGAGACAAGACGTTGTTTCGTCGTCACAGTCTCTTTCTTTCTCTCTCTCCCCCAGTTAACGTACCCCTCCCCCACCCCCACAATTTTTTGTCTCTGCTTGCTGTGGGATAGTCCGCATAAAAGTTTCTATGAATACGGCTAATAAGGAGGCGGTCCGGTGGTGGCATGTGCGGTCTCGTGGAAGATGACGTCTGCTACCGTCTTTTGACTCACGTTCATGAATCTCATTCTTTCATTGTCGCACAATTTTTGAATAGATTAATCTACCATATTTAATATAAATAAAATTTATAAAAAATATTATATTCATATTTTAAATTAAAAATTTTGCAACCATCTCAATATATCACTGCTTGGCCACCTCGATAAAACATCATTGAGGTGTTTGTATAAATTTTTAGTTCAAAATGTTCATATAATTTTTTTTTCATTAGCTTTATTTATGTATGGATATGTGACATTATTAGAGAAAATCAAATATATCGGGGATAAATTCTGCTCCTATCGAAATCCAATTTGATGCTTAGTTCAATGCAATCGGTGATCACGGAAGAACTTCAGTGGCCAAATCTTAGTCGAACTTTTTCAGCCGATCGAACTCCCCAACGATCGAATTTTAACCGAATCTCTTGAGCCAACCGAATTTCTCAACGGTCGACCTCTAGTCAAACTCCTACAGGAGCCGAACTTTCTCTGCACTCCTTTAGTTGGACGTCTACAGAAGTCGAACTCCTTTCAAGCTTCTTTAGTTGGACATCTATGGGAGCCGAACTCCTTCCTTGCTTCTGTAGTCGGATTCTTATGAGAGCCGAACTTCCTCCGTACTCCTCCAGTCGGACGTCTATGGGAGCCGAACTCCTCCCAAGCTTCTCCTCCAATCGGACGCCTACGGAAGCCGAACTCCTTCCGAACTTTTTCTTCGGCCGAACTCCTTCCGAACTTCTCCCACAGACGGATTCCTCCAGTGGATTGCTCCCAGATAATCTCCTCCAGACGTATTTCCTTCAGGAGTTCGAACTCCTCTAGAATTGATATATGCCGAAGTCCACCAACCAACGTCTGCTTTCTCAGAGCTACGGCTACTAAATCTCGACTAACGATCGTCATCAGTCTGCCACAGGCGATGCTATCGGACGGTATGGCTGTTACCATCAGTCTAATGACATATTTTCCTCCGTACCAAACTTCATCAGACCTCGAGCGGCCCGCTATCAGACAGCTGCAGCTGTCACCATCAATCAAGCTCCACCTATAAAAAGAGATCCTTCAGATACGTTTTCTTTAAGCTCTAAGCTCTTCTTTTCCCTCTAAAACTTTGCCGAACTTATTCTTGAACACTTCATTTCTGTTTGCCAAAAGAGCTGACTTGATCATCGGAGGATCCTGCCGGAGCCACCACCACCAACTTCAGAAGAAATTTTATTTTGTAGGTCATTGATGGTGACCTCATCCTCCTCTACTCTAGCTCGATTCGATGTCAATCAAATTCTGCACCAACAGAATTGGCGCTAGAAGGGGGGCCTCTGTCTCTGAGGTACCATTATTCTTAAAGGAGTGCTTAGTCGATCCTACCAACCTTCTTCTCCAAGATTCGTCTCCATCCTCTTCCTCAATCCTAAGAAATGCCTCAAAAAAAGGCGACTACCCGGAGATATATCGTGTCTACCATCAGATTAGAGCCGGATCCATCCACTCCTGCCCCATCACTGACACTTCAACCTCCAACTCCACCGACGGTCATGGTAGATCCGGAGCAGTTCAACCTACTGATGCAGCGAATTCAGAGCCTCACCAAGATGGTGTAGGCCATGCGGCAGCCCCCGACGGTGACTCCATCAGGAAATCCACCATCAGGATGTCAAAAATCGGTTCCAAGGAAGAGCATTTGGGCTAGCATGTTCGTCGCCATTGAAAAAATAAATAGAGAGCAGAGGATCCAAGTTTGGATCATGGTTCTTCTCTAGAGAAAATATTTTCCATCTATAGTCGAAAGCCCTCTAAGGTCTGCGATCGAAACGACGTCCTCAATCACCAACTGTGGAAGATGGACCGATGAATTGAGGAGCTCAATCTTCAACCTCGGCCAGAGATAAGATCTCTTTCGAGCGATCGAGCCAACCTTGGCTGTAGAAGATAAGATCTCCTCCGAGCTTCAACCTCGATCAAAGATAAGATCTCTCCCAAGCGACTGGACCAACCTCGACTGTAGGAGATAAGATCTCCCCCGAGCTTTGACCTCGATCGAGCTTTTGACTGAGCGATCTCGAGATAGATCTTCCCGGGCTTCAACCTCGATCAGAGATAAGATCTCTCCGAGCGATCGATCAAATTCGGTTAGAGATAAGATCTCTCCCGAGCATCGAGCCAACCTCGACTGCGGAGATAAGATTCTTCCCCAGCTTCAACCTTAGCAAAAGATAAGATCTCTTCCGAGCATCCGAATCAATCTCGATTAGAGATAAGATCTCTTCCGACTGATCGGGCCAACCTCGACTGCAGGAGATAAGATCTCCCTCGAGCTTCAACCTCGACTGCAGGGATAAGATCTCCCCCGAGCTTCAATTTTGGCTGTAGGAGATAAGATCTTCTCCGAGCTTCAACCTCGGTCAGAGATAAGATCACTTTCGAGTGATCGAGTCAACCTCAGTTAGAGATAAGATCTCTTCCAAGCAACTGAGTCAACCTCGGCCAGAGATAAGATCTCTTCCGAGTGCCCAAGTCAACCTCAGCTAGAGATAAGATCTCTTCCAAGCGACCGAGCCAACCTCAACTGCAAGAGATAAGATCTCTTTCAAGCTTCAACTTCGATCAGAGATAACATCTCTCCCGAGCGCCCGAGTCAACCTCGACTAGAGATAAGATCTCTTCTGAGCGACCGGACCAACCTCAGTTGTAGGAGATAAGATCTCCTCCGAGCTTCAATCTCAGCTAGAGATAAGATCTCTTTCGAACGACCGAACCAACCTCGACTGCAGAAGATAAATCTCCTCCGAGCTTCAATCTCGACTGCTAGAGATAAGATCTCCTCCGAGGAGTTCAAACCTCGACTGCTGGAGATAAGATATCTCCCGATGAGCTCAACCTTCAACCTCGGCTGTAGGAGATAAGATCTCTCCCGAGCTTTAACCTCGACTGCAGGAGATAAGATCTTCCTCGAGCTTCAATCTCGATCAGAGATAAGATCTCTTTCGAGCGCTCGAGTCAATCTCGGCTAGAGATAAGATCTCTTCCGAGCGATCGGACCAACCTTGGCTGCAGGAGATAAGATCTTTCCGAGCTTCAACCTCGACGGTTGGAGATAAGATCTCCCCCGAGGAGTTCAACCTCGACTGCTGGAGATAAGATTTTCTCTGAGCTTCAACCTCGGCTGTAGGAGATAAGATCTCCTCCAAGGAGCTCAATCTTTAACCTCGACTGCTGGAGATAAGATCTCCCCCGATGAGTTCAACCTTCAAATCTCGACTGCTGGAGATAAGATCTCTTCTGAGGAGCTCGACCTTCAACCTCGACTGCTGGAGATAAGATCTCTCCGAGGAGCTCCACCTTCAACCTTGACTGTAGGAGATAAGATCTCCTCTGAGCTTCAATCTCGACTGCAGGAGATAAGATCTCCTCCGAGCTTTATCTTCAACCTCGACTGCTGGAGAAAGATCTCTTCCGAGGAGCTCAACCTTCAAACCTCGACTACAGGAGATAAGATCTTTTTCGAGCTTCAACCTCAGCTGTAGGAGATAAGATCTCTCCCGAGCTTTAACCTTTAATCTCGACTGCTGGAGATAAGATCTCCCCCAAGGAGCTCAATCTTCAATCTCAACTGCTGGAGATAAGATCTCTTCCGAGCTTCAACCTCGACTGCTTGAGATAAAGATCTTCCTCGAGCCCAATCCTTCGATCTCGACTGCTGGAGATAAGATCTCCTTCGAGCTCAACCTTCAACTTCAGCTGGAGATGAGATCTCCTCCGAGCCTCAACTTCAATGTCAACCTGAGCTGGAGATGAGATTTTTTTCGAGCCTCAACTTCAACGTCAACCTTGGCTGGAGATAAGATCTCCTCTGAGTTTCAATCGCAACGTCAACAAAAGATAAGATCTCCCTGGACCTTGACTGCAGGCGGGGTCCCCCTAAGCCTCAACTTCAACGTCAATCTTGAAGGGAAATCCTGATTTCTCGGTCCAGGTTCGTCCAGATCTGATTAGATCAAGAGATATATTTTAAAAATTTTTCTCTTGATCTTAATCAGATCTTGATATGTTTCAGATCTGATTCTTATTATTTTAATAAATAAAATAAAATAAGATAAATTAAATCTAATTTAATTTACCTGATTTGGGTAATCCTATTACCCTGTAGATGATCCTGATTGCAGCGGAAGGTCCTGGATCTTAGCCACGCAAGCGCCTGGCCTCTACCGGTATCCACTCGGGTTGGATCTGGAGATCCTCTTCTTCTCTATCACACCTCCAAAAATCAGATCTAGATCTGATCTGAAGGATCTTCAAAACTCTTTTGAAGATCTGCAGTCGTCCTTTTGCAGCAGCGCAGCCTTCTTGCTTTTGGTCGCCTTTTCTTGATCTGAATCGCACCAAACTAAATCCAAAACCCTTTTGGACGTGGAGAGCAAGGGGAGAAGAGAGTATGGCGTGGAGAAGGAGGGGAGAGGCAGCCTTGGACGTGGGAAATCTCTATTGAATTCACTTTGACTTGGAATTAGGGTTGGGCGCAGGGTCTTATTTATAGACCTCTTGTGATCCAACTCCTCTTCCTCTCAACCAATCACAATCCTTTGTGAAATCAGATCTAAATCTGATTGGTTGGAATAGAGACCCCTGGATTCCTCCTTAGAGGGTGCCTAAGACCAGTCAAACTGGATTCTTAGTAGAACTCTGATTGGAATCCAAAAGGGAGATGGAGTCCTTGTCCAACAAGGACTCCTAGGCGCCTCCTACGCCTCCTTGGCGCCATGCCCTTCTCCTTCCTTGCCAAGGTTCTGGCAGGGGGACAAGCCCCACCAGCTCTCCAATAGGTGCATGACATGTGGTCAAAAGTCAAAGGGTCAATGGTCAACATTTGACCAGTCAAAGGTAGACTTTTGACCAAAGTCAAAGAACAAGAAATGGCAGGTGACCAAAAATGGTAGGTAATGTCTTACAAATAAGACAACCTATTCTGACTTGGACAACCTCCAGTCAGACCATATGAAGGCCTCTGATTGAGCACAAACTCCTTTGGCTCAGTCAGGATAACTTATTTATGATAGTAAAAGAAGAACGTTAGGTTCAATCGAGTGCTAGCACGATTTCCTTGAACCTAATTGAATCTCATTCAATTCTAGATTCAATTGATGATCACCAGATTCAAACCCTTGTTTTGTGTGACCCAGTTAGGTTCAGTTCTGTATGGTAATGGGATATGTCATGATCTCTATCATCGACATCATCGAAACTCCTTTCGATGGATCAGAACTCTTCTGATTCGAACAGCTAGAATGATCGATCATCTAAATCATTCTAATTGCTCCCAAAATCCACCAGTGACACCTAGCAGTATATGGTGGCAACCCATCAGAGCTGAATGCGAACCTCTTGGTGCAGCTACCTGTGTGATTCAGTTCTTCTATCTTGAGCTCCGATCAGATTAGGGTTAAGGTAAACTCGTCAAACCCTAGTTTCTGTCATATGATGTAATCATTCGATTCGAGTCCAATGTGAAAATCTAAATAGAAACTCTTTCTATTATTTCACTCTGCCATGGCCATGGGCTTCTGGACTTGATTCTCATGATCATCATAGGGCTGCTCCTCTACCACCGAGGTAGATAGATTCCATCTTGATGCCATCCAGTTCCTACAATGAACATGCTATAGCCAACATACACCTCAGGGTTCCATATGGCTAGGAGACCGAGTAATGGTGTAGTCAAACTATAACACCCTCAAGGTGAACTGCCGATGCACCTCAGGTCAAAGAACCAGACACACTACTGCAGCATCGAGTCAGTCATTGACGAGAAGGTAGACTTCCCTAATGACTACTCGAGGTGGTCACGCTCAGTGCCCTCGTTCTCTAACGAGTACCTGTACTCTCGCTCCGGTGTCTCCACACCGTAGACTCAAGACTCATCTACTAAAGAGAAGCGATTCGTACACCAACCTTCCGGATCAATCACCATCCTCGTGATGATCCTATGGTCAGGAGCTGTTTATGAGTTAATAATGATTATTCATGTCTTAAATTTTCAACTCTTGAAAATATGAATTATCATTACCATTAACTCAAAGGATGTATCACAGACACTAAATACACATATGTGATAGAAAATAACCCATTTTATTAATTATAGTCAAAATTACAATTTTGCCCCTAGAAGTGTATTACAAGTGTCAGCCAATTCTGGACTTCTAGGGCACATATATCTAACAATCTCCCACTTGTCCTAAAGCCAATTGGCTACAAGTCTAAGTCCATCTTCTCAAAGGTGGGCTTCGATCTTCTGCTGGCCCAACGGCTTTTGTAAGTGGGTCTGCCACATTATCTGCGGAGTTGACTCTCTTGACCTCAACGTAACCTTTCTCAAGGTAATCGCGGATGAGATGGTATCACCGTTTGCTTGAAACTCTTCAGCAACAAACAGTCTGCCAGATGTCGACTTTTCGATCATCTATATCGGACATGAAGTCCGAGTCTGTGTATCCCTGGAACTTGGAGTTCTCCATTACCAAAGACCAACATCATATCCTTAGTTCTTCTCAAGTACTTAAGGATACATTTCACAGAAGTCCAGTGTTCTTCACCTGGATTTGACTGATATCTGCTTGTGACACTCACAGCATGGGCTATATCAGGTCGTGTACATAGCATGGCATACATGAGGCTCCCTATTGCAGAAGCATAAGGATCTTGCTCATGCGTTCTATTTCCTCAGGTGTGCTGGGGCACATCTTCTTGGAAAGATGAATACCATGTCTGAAGGGTATTAATCCCCTCTTAGAGTTTTCCATACTAAACCTCTTTAGTACTTCCTCTATGTACATCTTCTGTGAAAGTCCTAGCATCCTATTCGGTCTATCTCTATAGACCTTAATTCCTAGAATAAAGGATGCTTCACCTAGGTCTTTCATGGAGAATTCCTTAGACAACCACATCTTGACTGATGTCAACATGGGAATATCATTTCCAATAAGGAGGATGTCATCCACGTACAATACGAGGAAGACAACAGCGCTCCCACTGACCCTTTTTGAAAACACATGGTTCCTCTTCATTTTTGATGAAACCAAACTTTTTGATCACATCATTGAAACGAGTGTTCCAGCTCCGAGATGCTTGCTTAAGTCCATATATGGACCTTTGCAGCTTGCAAACCTTGTGATCAGTATCACTGGATGTGAAACCTAGCGGCTGTTCATATAGATATCTTCCTCAAGATATCCATTTAAGGAATGCCATTTTCACGTCCATTTGCCATATTTCATAATCGAAATAGGCTGCAACAGCAAGCAATGTGCGGATGGATTTTAGCATAGCTACGGGAAAAGGTATCCTGATAGTCAATGCCTTCACGTTGACTATAACCTTTTGCCACCAGTCTAGCCTTGAATGTCTCCACATTTCCCATCTGCACCAATCTTTCTCTTGAAGATCCATTTACACCCAATAGGTACTATACCTTCTGGTGGATCTACCAAGGTCCAGACTTGGTTTGAGTGCATCGAGTCAATTTCTGACTTCATTGCCTCAAGCCATTTCTCGGAGTCGATATCTGATATCGCCTCGTTGTAGGTTTTGGGATCATCACCATGAGCACCATTACCTATGAGGAACATTTTCTCTACGTCCTCTGAAATAATACCTAAGTATCTTTCAGGGGGACGGGAAACTCTTTCCGATCTACGAGGTGGAGGAGGTAGTGTTCTTATTGGCTCAACCTGATTTGGTTCCATTGGTCCTTAGCTCGTTCTACTTGTGAGACTTTCTCATCAAGCTTAATCTGCTTTCCAATGCCACTATCTTGAATAAACTATTTTTCAAGAAATATGGCATGTCGACTCACAATCACATTGTGGTCTTCTGGAATGTAGAAATAGTATCCTAATGACTCTTTAGGATATCCTATGAATCGAGCTCTAAAGGACCTAAATTCTAACTTGTCCGCTTGTTGTCTTTTGACATAAGCCGGACAACCCCAAATTCTGAGATGACTCAGACTTGGTTTCTTACCGTGCCATATCTCATACGGTGTGGTAGGAACGGTTTTAGAGGGAACCCTATTCAGTAGATAAATTGAAGTTAATAATGTCCCCAAAGAAAATCAGGGAGGTCTGTGAAGCTCATCATGGATCGAACCATATCCAATAGAGTCCGATTTCTCCGTTCTGAAACCCCGTTGAGTTGAGGTGTTCCTGGTGGAGTCCATTGAGAGACTATGCCATTTTCCTTAAGATAGTCTAGGAATTCTCGGCTAAGGTATTCACCTCCTCGATCTGATCGAAGAACCTTAATGGGTTTTTCAGTTTGTTTTTCTACTTCATGTCTGAATTCTTTGAACTTTTCAAAAGCTTCAGACTTATGTCTCATAAGATACACATACCCATACCTAGACAGATCATCGGTAAAGGTAATGAAGTAGACAAAATTGCCTCTAGCCGGCACATCAAATGGGCCGCACACATCAGTATGTACTAGGGCAAGGAGATCTGTGGCCCTCTCCCCATGTCCAACAAAAGGGAGTTTAGTCATTTTGCCTTGAAGACAAGATTCACAAGTTGGATATGACTCAAAAGTCAATGGACTCAATAGCCCATTTTTCTCCAATTTGTTGATCCTATCTTCTGCTATATGACCTAATCTCAGGTGCCATAGATATCTATCGTTTGGACTATCCCTAGGTCATTTGGCATTCACGTTTTGCTCGATAGTTAAAATAGGTACATCAATATGTAACTGATAAAGACATTAATAAGGAAAACCATTTGCAATTTTATTTCTTTCATAAAGAATGTTACAATGGTCCTTAAAGAAGGTAATCACATAACCTTCTTGTGCTAAGCATGAAACAGAAATCAAATTTCCTGCTAGCTGCAGGCACATAATAACAGTCTTTTAAAACTAAGTCTAAACCAGATGGTAATCGAAGAGGGTATGTTCCCACGGCCTACTGCAGCAACTCTTGCTCCATTACCGATGCGTAGGATCATGTCTCCATCCCTCAGCCTCCTGCTATCCTCAAGACTCTGCATAGAAGTGCACAATGAGCACTAGAACCAGAGTCAAGCACCCAACTGGATGCAGAAGAAACCGTAAGGTTAGACTCAATAACGAGCATACCTCCAGAAGGACCTTCCTTCTTGTTCTTCAGGGTGGCCAGGTAAGTAGGGCAGTTTCGCTTCCAATGGCCGTCGCTGTTGCAATGGAAACACTTTCCTTTGCCATCGACCTTCTTCTTCGGTTCTGCCTTCTTCTTCTTTGATCCTTCCACCTTTTGCTTTTTCACAGACTTCTTTTTCTTTCCATAAGACTTTCTTTTGGAAGAAGTCCGTTCCATAGCAAGAACTGAGCCTTTAGAACCTTTCATAGAAAGCTCAGCGGTAACCAGCATATTCATCAACTCGGCCAAGGAATTTTGAAGTTTATGCATGTGGTAATTCATGATGAATTGCCCATATGCATCAGTCAAGGATTGCAGAATAATATCATTCTGCAGATCCAAGTCCAACTTCACATCGAGCTTCTCAAGCTCTTCCATGTCCTTGATCATTGTCAGACAGTGATCTTGGACTGACTGCCCATCACGCATCTTAGCCTTAAAAAGTTATTTCGTGACTTGATATTTGGCTGCGCGACTCTGTTCACCAAACATCTCCTGCAGGTGAGCCAACATTTGGCGAGCAGTCCCGATATCTTCATGTTGGCGCTGGAGCTCATCAGACATCGAGCCCAACATGTAGTATCTGGCCTTATTATCTTCGTCAATCCATTTTTTCAGAGACGCTCTCTGTTCAGTGGATGGACGAGCTGGTAAGGTGGGAGGGTCCTGGTCCAAAACATGGTTAACTTCTCTGAACCCAAAATAATTTTGTAGTTCCTGAGCCAATCTTTATAATTGGGTCCAATCAGTCTATGTGTGTCTAGGATACGTGCCAGTGGGTTGGACGCAGACATTTTCCTGTAGAGAGTCAAAGATTCTAGTTAGATACTGTAATTTTGACTTGACCAATTTATTTAGGGATTTTATTTTTAAACAAATTAGCTCCCACTATTTTCTCGGATCCCTACACTCCCTCTGTAGAGATGCAAAAATCTCCGCGATTGATGATTTCTAGTGGGTGGTGCGGTCTCACCAACTGACTCATCACCTCACCTAACAGTTATTGGTGATGGGTTAGCCAATGAGTGAACAACTCTTGTTCAATGATTCTCTAATCATGGTGCACCCAAACTTGGTCTCTAATTCATGAATCTCACCGTATCCGGAATATTGATCCACTCCTTAGTTAAGTCAGACCCACCATTTGCATAGACTGGGTTCCTAATTGAGTCTCCACCGTATCCAAAATATTGAGCCCAACTCATCCTCCAGCCCATAGCATCCAATGCCTAATAGACATGGTTGCATCTTCCGGTGCAACTGAGCCACTGTATCCAGCCGAGAACAATCAACCCGGAAGGGCCCGCACATCTACAATGGTGGAAGACCTCAGACTTAATCTTTTCTTAGGGAGAATTGATTCAGGTCTCATTAAACTAGACTTGGCATAGTCATAACAATTATGACTAACCTAGTGGCATGGGTTAGCTCGGATTATTGACCACCTCAGATCAGAACTGTGTCAACAGATATGGCCAGGTAAGTGAGACCAGTGGAAGGAATATGCCATTAACTCGTACAAGAACGCATTCAGGTCGAGTAGCTTCCAATTAAAAATCAGTCGGTCGTCTGTGCCAAACTTACCTTAGACACCAAATTATTGAGCCAGAACCAATTGGGTTAGCCTACAATCCAGACTCTAACCTCTGAGCCTAATTAGGTCTTGCTTGATCGTGACTCGATCTTGACCCAGACTTAATCCTATTAGGCTGGTCAATTTAAGCATTGTTGATCCCATCTAACCAACTCTTGATTCGATTTGATCAACCGCTTAGACCTAATTGAGCTACCCAAGCCCGAACCCAGTATTATGAATATGTCTTAGATCTGAAATTCTCAATTTTAGACCTAATTATATTCCATAACTTAATTCTTAATTAAGTAGGGTTCATAAACAAAATATGCACAATAAATCCTAGGTTTCAGGATTCTAGGGTTTTGCAGAAAGTAAGTTTTGGATTTCTGATTAAGGACGAACACGCAGCACCCCTA
>QRFJ01000064.1:3129319-3165186 GCA_006176705.1 Cocos nucifera
GGTGCAACTGAGCCACTGTATCCAGCCGAGAACAATCAACCCCGGGAAGGGCCCGCACGTCTACAATGGTGGAAGACCTCGGACTTAATCTTTTCTTAGGGAGAATTGATTCAGGTCTCATTAAACTAGACTTGGCTTAGTCATAACAATTATGACTAACCTAGTGGCATGGGTTAGCTCGGATTATTGACCACCTCAGATCAGAACTGTGTCAACAGATATGGCCAGGTAAGTGAGACCGGTGGAAGGAATATGCCGTTAACTCGCACAAGAACGCATTCAGGTCGAGTAGCTTCCAATTAAAAACCAGTCGGTCGTCTGTGCCAAACTTACCTTAGACACCAAATTGTTGAGTCAGAACCAATTGGGTTAGCCTACAATCCAGACTCTAACCTCTGAGCCTAATTAGGTCTTGCTTGATCGTGACTCGATCTTGACCCAGACTTAATCCTATTAGGCTGGTCAATTTAAGCATTGTTGATCCCATCTAACCAACTCTTGATTCGGTTTGATCAACCGCTTAGACCTAATTGAGCTACCCAAGCCCGAACCCAGTATTATGAATATGTCTTAGATCTGAAATTCTCAATTTTAGACCTAATTAATATTCCATAAACTTAATTCTTAATTAAGTTGGGTTCATAAACAAAATATGCACAATAAATCCTAGGGTTTCAGGATCTAGGGTTTTGCAGAAAGTAAGTTTTGGGTTTCTGATTAAGGACGAACACGCAGCACCCCTACACGTCATAAGAACACCCCATCGAATGGGAAGAGAGGGCCTTTAAACCCTTCTTCGTTCTTATGACCGGACGGCCAAGAGGAACGCCTTAATCAGGAACATGTCAATACTACAAAACAGTATCAGATCTATATCATATATCTCATATACAAAGTTTAGATCTAATCATGGCATATTTTGCATACATCTCATGTATCAAATCATGCATATTTTCAGATCTAAATTATCTCATAATAATCTAAAAAATTAGATTTAAATTGATCTAATCAAAATAAATTCTAATCTAGACAATTATGTAGAACTATTCTACAACTAGTCTAGTCATGCATCTATCATATCTCATATGATATTTAAAATTAAATAATTTTTATTTGCTGTTTATCAGATGTTATTATAACACTTATAATATCAGAAAATAGTAAATAAGAAGATCTAAAATATGATTTAATCAGATTAAATCAAAGACATGCAAAACTATTCTATAGAACTATTCTATTCTAGAACTAGTCATGCATATCTTCTTAATCTTAGATCCAAATCATTTAATTTTAATTTTTCTGATTTCAGATCTGATCACATCTCATGTGACATCTGAAATCACTTTATTTTCTAATTAAAATAAAATTAAAATCAGATCTAAACAATTTAGAACCATGGCTCTGATACCAGTTGAAGGGAAATCCTGATTTCCCGGTCCAGGTTCGTCCAGATCTGATCAGATCAAGAGATATATTTCAAAAATTTTTCTCTTGATCTCCAATCAGATCTTGATATGTTTCAGATCTGATTCTTATTATTTTAATAAATAAAATAAAATAAGATAAATTAAATCAAATTTAATTTACCTGATTTGGGTAATCCTATTACCCTGTAGATGATCCTGATTGCAGCGGAAGGTTCTGGATCTAGCCACGCAAGCGCCTGGCCTCTACCGGTATCCACTCGGGTTGGATCTGGAGATCCTCTTCTTCTCTATCACACCTCCAAAAATCAGATCTGGATCTGATCTGGAGGATCTTCAAAACTCCTTTTGAAGATCAGCAGTCGTCCTTTTGCAGCAGCGCAGCCTTCTTGCTTTTGATCGCCTTTCCTTTGATCTGAATCGCACCAACCAAAGTCCAAAACTCCTTTTGGACGTGGAGAGGAGAAGGAGGAGAAGTTTAGGCATGGAGGAAGGAGGGGAGAGGCAGCCTTGGGGCGTGGGAAATCTCTATTCAATTGCATTAGAATCTGAGTTGGGCGCAGGGTCTTATTTATAGACTAAGCTTGTGATCCAACTCCTCTTCCTCTCCAACCAATCACAACCCTTTGTGAAATCAGATCTAAATCTGATTGGTTGGAATAGAGTCCCCTGGATTCCTCCTTAGAGGGCCTAAGACCAGTCAAACTGGATTCTTAGTAGAACTCTGATTGGAATCCAAAAGGGAGGTGGAGTCCTTGTCCAACAAGGACTCCTAGGCGCCTCCAACTTGGGCTCACGCCACCCAGGGTGGCGTGCGCCCTTCTCCTTGCCAGGTTCTGGCAGGGGGACAGGCCCCCACCAGCTCTCCAATAGGTGCATGACATGTGGTCAAAAGTCAAAGTGTCAATGGTCAACGTTTGACCAGTCAAAGGTAGACTTTTGACCAAAGTCAAAGAACAAGAAATGGCAGGTGACCAAAAATGGCAGGTAATGTCTTACAAAATAAGACAACCTTTTCTGACTTGGACAACCTCCAGTCAGACCATATGAAGGCCTCTGATTGAGCACAAACTCCTTTGGCTCAGTCAGGACAACTTATTTATGATAGTAAAAGAAGAACGTTAGGTTCAATCGAGTGCTAGCACGATTTCCTTGAACCTAATTGAATCTCATTCAGATCAATTGAACTAGATCAGTTCAATTGATGATCACCAGATTCAAACCCTTGTTTGTGTGACCCAGTTAGGTTCAGTTCTGTATGGTAATGGGATATGTCATGATCTCTATCATCGACATCATCGAAACTCCTTTCGATGGATCAGAACTCTTCTGATTCGAACAGCTAGAATGATCGATCATCTAAATCATTCTAATTGCTCCCAAAATCCACCAGTGACACCTAGCAGTATATGGTGGCAACCCATCAGAGCTGAATGCGAACCTCTTGGTGCAGCTACCTGTGTGATTAAGTTCTTCTATCTTGAGCCCCGATCAGATTAGGGTTAAGGTGAACTCGTCAAACCCTAGTCTCTGTCATATGATGTAATCATTCGATTCGAGTCCAATGTGAAAATCTAAATAGAAACTCTTTCTATTATTTCACTCTGCCATGGCCATGGGCTTCTGGACTTGATTCTCATGATCATCATAGGGCTGCTCCTCTACCACCGAGGTAGATAGATTCCCATCTTGATGCAATCCAGTTCCTACAATGAACATGCTATAGCCAACATACACCTCAGGGTTCCATATGGCTAGGAGACCGAGTAATGGTGTAGTCAAACTATAACACCCTCAAGGTGAACTGCCGATGCATCTCAGGTCAAAGAACCAGACACACTACTGCAGCATCGAGTCAGTCATTGACGAGAAGGTAGACTTCCTAATGACTACTCGAGGTGGTCACGCTCAGTGCCCTCGTTCTCTAACGAGTACCTGTACTCTCGCTCCGGTGTCTCCACACCGTAGACTCAAGACTCATCTACTAAAGAGAAGCGATCGTACACCAACCTTCCGGATCAATCACCATCCTCGTGATGATCCTATGGTCGGGAGCTGTTTATGAGTTAATAATGATTATTCATGTCTTAAATTTTCAACTCTTGAAAATATGAATTATCATTACCATTAACTCAAAGGATGTATCACAGACACTAAATACACATGTGTGATAGAAAATAACCCATTTCATTAATTATAGTCAAAATTATAATTTTGCCCCTAGAAGTGTATTACAAGTGTCAGCCAATTCTGGCTTCTAGGGCACATATATCTAACAAATGGCTGAATAAGATCTCCGAGCTTAACGAATGACGGAGTCGAAGGGACTTCGACCATCTTTTTTCTTTCTTCATTTCAAACTCGAAAGTGGGGATTATTGGGGATAAATTCTGCTCCTACCAGTCAGCCTGATGCTCAGTCCAACGCAATCGATGATCATGGAAGAGCTTCAGCGGTCAAATCTTAGCCAAGCTCCTTCAGTCGGTCGAACTTTTTAGCGATTGAATCTTAGCCAAATTTCTTCAGTTGGCTGAACTTCTTAGAGGCGGACCTTCAGTCGAACTCCTATGGAAGTCGAACTTCCTCCGTACTTTTTCAATCGGACGTCTACAAAAGTTGAACTTCTCCTCTAGTTGGACGCCTACAGGAGCCAAACTCCTTCCGAATTGCTCCTACAGTCGGACTCCTATGAGAGCCGAACTCCCTCCGTACTCCTTCAGTCGGACGCCTATGGAAGCCGAACTCCATCCAAGCTTCTCCTCCAGTCGGATGCCTATGGAAGCCGAACTTTTTTCAAACTTTTTTTTCGGTTGAACTCCTTCCGAACTTCTCTTGCAGATGGATTCCTCTAGTAGATTACTCTCGGATAATCTTCTTCAGACGTATTTCCTTCAGAAGTCCGAACTTCTCTAAAATTGATATATGTCGAAGTCCACCAACCAACGTCTGCTTTCTCAAAGCTACGGTTATTAAATCTCGATGAACGATCGCCATCAGTCTGCTACAGATGATACTATTGGAAGGTATGGCTGTCACCATCAGCCTGACGACATCTTTTCCTCCATACCGAACTCCACCAGGCCTCGAGCGACCCGCTACCAAACAGCTGTAGCTGTCACCATCAATCAAGCTCCGTCTATAAAAAGAAATCCTCTAGATACATTTTCTCTAAGCTCTAAGCTCTCCTCTCCCCTCTAAAACTCTGTCGAACTCATTCCTAAGCACTCTATTTCTATTGGTCAAAAGAGCTGACTTGATTGTCGGAGGGTTCTATCGCAGCCACCACCACCAATTTTGGATGAAACTTTATTTTATAGATTACCAACGGCGATCTCGTCCTCCTCCACTCTAGTTCGATCCAGCGTCAACCAAATTCTGCACCTACAAAATGTATATCGATTTCCCTTGAAAGATGATCTTGGTATCGTCGAAGACCAAGTCAGGCTAATTTTGGTAGATTGTTGATCTCTTAATATCTTTAGAAAGTCGAGATTGATGTTGGTATCTTATCGAAGTCACTAATGGCATGTTGCATTCGCTAATCTCCTATTGATGCCCTTTCATCCTAGATCTGAAGGAAAGCTTTTCTCATGGTTGATATGATCTCTCGTTAGGTGGAGACCAATCTTATATTAGTATTTGCTCAACCTTATTAAGTTTACATCGATGGTATATCGATTATTGATCGATCTTCCGCTTATACTGGTAAAGTTTTCAAATACTTCTCTTCTATTTAGGCTAATCCACAATCTCTTCACAACCGACAGATCTGTTATAACCGATTTCTAACAAAGTGGTTATCCAAGCCTGCCTAACAAACTTTATTCTTTGGATAAGATGGTTGCAAAGCTGTCTAACGAACCCTCTATATAAAAAGGAGAATAGGACTTTCTAGAAGCAAATGATAATTTAGCTCCATAAAGCTAAGACTCCGTCTAACTCTCTTGTTCCTCCATTAAAAAGGACCTAGATCTTTCTTTTTCTACTTCGCCCAATTTACTTTACTTTCACCATTTTTCTATCATTGTTCTCGAGCTTTAATTGATTTAATAATTGGAGGATCTTAAATCGAAGAAATCTCACTTAGTTTTGAGATTTTTTTTTACAGATTTTCCATCTAAGACTCCCTTCTAATCCATTAGATTAGTGCTAGAACAATCTCGCCCTCTTTGTCGAGAGCATCATAGCAACAATAGTATATATCATAGACTAAGAAAGTGTTTGGTTAGCCATTAAATATATATATATATATATATATATATATATATATATATATATATAATTTTTTAAAAAATAAAAATTAAAAAATAATTTTTGGCAACACCATAAAAAGTAAAAAAAAAAATTAAAATAATTAATTTATATGCAAAGCAAAAAATTTTTACTTTCCATACTTTTTGCTTTATAGCAATTTAGTTACCAAACATATTTTTTATTTTTTTACTTTTGCTCAATAGCAAAAATTAAAAAAATAAAATATATTTTTTAATAATTTAAAATTAAAAATTAAAAAGTGTAACTAAATGCATCCTAAGTCTAATTAAAAATTTATTATCAATCTTTAGCTAGCATATTGAAGTATATCACTTCACTGTATTAGTATATAAACTACATATTGAGCTAGAAAATTATTTTCATGCATAACATCGTATATTTATAAGAACTCATTTAGTTTGCATGAAGAGGAGGAAGGAAAATATGGTTACTAGCAAAATAAAAATAACGAACATCTCAATTTTAATTAGATATTTTAAACAAGAGGATTGGATACGTAGATTTTTCATAAGAATAAATTTTTATATTTCATAAAAAAAATTTATACAGCATATGAGAAAATTATTTTTTAATATTTTTTTTCTAAAAATACTCTTATGCATATATTTTTTTTTCTCTTATAATTTTTTTATCAATGCGTAATATGTAATATATATAACTTTTGATATATCCATACATCAAATTTTCAAAAGTGGGATAAAGTCTTTTCGGCAGATCAAACAAGTGGTAAGCAGTTGTGGATGAGGTTTGAAGGATGATTCTTCATGCCCAATGATGAGGCGTCGAAGGAAAAAAAAAAAAACGGTTTGTTTGAACATGGTGTTGAATGAGACAATAGGTAGGATGCGACAAAGAATTAATAATATATTTTATTAATATTTTTTTTAGTAGAATAATTATAAGTTTTCAGACAGAAATATACTGATAAATTATAGATATCACAAGACTTTGATGCATCAAATGGTCCGTGAGTCAATTATAAACCATGCATCACCATCTCTGCTGGATTAGATTCCATCTAAGCCTTGAAATGTATCATATTGAATCAATTTCCAAAATCAACGGTCAAATTGACTCATACCCCTCCCTCATTGACCACCAAGCAGATGATGTGTTAGGTATATTGGGATTGGTGACTTGTACGAGGACCTCCTTTAAATAAAATACAGTAGGGTATACCTACGAGCGAGAGGCTTGCCAAACCCACTTGCAGCTCGCCCTACGATTATAGGGTTCTACTTAGGCTATTGCAATGATACCTGTAGGTCCTCGGAGGGCAGGAATTCCGAGAGAATGCTCCATCGATGTGGATCACAGATGGTCCTATCTATAACATGATGATGATAATGATAGTGATACAAAAAGGATTTGACAAGATTGGAAAAGGATGCCCGGCTATCTTGTGATTGAATGATTAGGTTAGATCTTCTTTTTATTTTTTTCACTATTTTGTTAGCCTAGGGATCCTCCCATTCAAACCTAGTTCCATTTTTTATTTTTATAACGGCTAGGAATGGGGGAGGTGTCTCACTTCCTCCATTTATCCTAAAAAATTATAAGGGTAGGCATAGTTTTTGAAGCATTTGATGTTGGAATTAGGCAAAGGTTGCTGCTGGTCCTGGCCTCTTTCATGATTGCTTCCACTTTAATCTAAAAAAGCCTGGGGTTGGTGGTGGTGGGCTTCATCATCAGTCCACCATACAAAGGTAGGGTCTCTTATCTTTTTTCTTTTTTTGTCATGTGAATGAAGGGATCATTCACTCTATTGGAAGTATACATGGTCTGTGTTCTTTGACCTTGACTTCATAAACTAGCAAATTTGCAGCTTCGAATGAGAGAGATTAAGGAAAAATACAGTTGAAGCACCCAAATTACGGTCCATCGATGCCGAACTAGATCTCATCTAAAGTTTTGGCTCCTTAAGATGAGCTTTTGATCAAGAGCTTTAGTTAGATATCAACTGCTCAGGCACTAATGTTGTCGGTCTCATGCTCCTAGTGCATCAAAGCAGGGTGAAAGACACTAAGGCTGCAAGGGTACCTTTGAAAGCATAATAATAGACATCAAAGTGCTAAGGCCACCATCTATTTTTATTTTTAAAAAAAAAAAAAAGCAATATGAGGACTTTCAAAGGGCGTCCATCCTAGTACTACTCCCGTCTAATATCAATAGCTTTTTCACTCTTCTTTATCCTCTTTCAGCAATTATTAATGACAAAATAACTACTTAGTCTTATCCAATCAACATGAGCTTGATTAAATGAACTGACAACCTGCCCCTTTCTGACGTCAAAATTGAATTCATTAGGCTTGGATGCCAAACTGAAACCTAAAATCTAGTTGGCTTAAAAAAATTATGCAAGAAGATACATCTGGCGCTCAGATATCCAATTGTTCTGATCGAATCCAACAAAAACCAATTAAAAGGCTCATGTCCAGTCAATACAAATTCGGTTACAATAAGAGCATCATTTGGGCTGGATTTATGTTACGGTGGTGAATTTATTCTAATTGACTTCAGTTTCAGTACAAAGCTAAAGTCAAATTTATTCAATATTAATGATTATCAGTGCTCTCTGATGGTGAAATGAGGCTGTGGATGTCATTGTAAAATTTTGTGGGATTAATCAAACTAGTGAGATATTTTATTTATATCCATTAGCAACTTGCTTCCCGTGTTCCACCTGAGAGAGAGAGATTCTCTAATTTCCTGCAGGACTGCAGAGGGGATTCTTTTCCTTTTTTTTTTTTTTTGGTAAGAGATTGCAGAGGGGATTGCCCTGAGATTCCCAGTGAAGGCTTTTTGATGACGTTGTTGCAGGTTTGCAGCACGGCAGTTGCCTTGATATATATATATATATATATATTGTTTAATGTCTATGTAAGGTGAAGGCCAGATGTGTCCAGATCTTACCTTTATTAGCATTAATGACCCAAATCAGGCATGTACAATTTTCTTTATATATGGAAAATCTACAACATAATTTTAAGAAAAAAACAGATTTTGCTAATTGTTCGGAATGTTTAGTTACAGGCATGGACTTTGTCACGAAAGAATCGGTTTTTGAAATGGCTACCCATTGGTATAATTGCTATTATAATTATTTGATTTTTAATAATAATACTGTATATTGGATGACATGGTCAACCATGCGAGGACTATATCATGGATTACTGTATCAAATGTTCTTTTTGATTTCTTACATATTTTAATTTTTGGTTCCTATACATATATGGTATGATAATATTTAATTTATTTAAAAAATAGATATCATCATAATAATATATAATAGATTTAAAGATGGTCTACTGTATAGATATCCATATACTAATAATAAAATTTAGACAATGAATGAGCTTTGCTTCGATTCCTTCTTCTAGGCCGTCCATTTAATCCAGATCAATGGTATACATTTACCAGATATGGCTCGTAGGTAACCAGTTAAAAATTGGGAAGTATCCGTAAAACTTTACGTCCTTTGGGGTGTTTCGTCGGGCATTGGATTCTAGATAAAGAAATAATATAAATTTAAAAAAAAATCAATTTAGAAAACTAGGCATGGTAGAGAGAGAAAGAAAGACCCGATAGGATCCCGAAACCATTACAACCATGGCGTAGAGGGCTGCTGGCATTGGCTTGGTTCTTGTGGAGGGGGGGCTGCCCTTGAAGGAATTGAACTTTCAGTATTCTTGGCCTACTTCAACTAAGATGCTTGGGATGAGAAAGTGAACGTGGAAAGTGAAAAAAAATTAATCTCCTAAATTCCAGAGTTGATTAGTTTGTAGCATTTTTTGAAGTGTAGTCACTTTATGAAACTTTTACGGATATATATTTAATCTTATACCGATTATATATTAGATAGGTCTTAGATATTTATATATGATAAAAAAATCAAAATAATACGTTTCGGCTGACTCTTTTTGGATAAGATTTTATGCTATATAAATGCTATCAATTTATTGGAGCAAATCCATCCTATAGTCTACACGGACTAAGAATGCTATAACATAAGATCATTTGAACAGAGTTGATGATAGTATTTATAATTAAATTTAAATATTTAGGATCCTTAGTTGAACAAAGATATGTCAGATTTAAATGCAATAACCATGTGAGAACTTCTACGAATAAATGTTACCATACATTGATTAGATCTTGAATATTCATATGAGATCAAAGAATCTAAATAATAATTTTAAATTAATCTTTTTTGGATGAGAACACAATCAATAGAATTTGATACAAAAATACCAATTTTGCCCTACTATTTTAGGGGTTTATGTTTGATTTGATCTAGGCAAGTCAAAACATAAATATAAATAATCATCCTTTTCAGAAGAATAAAAGAGGTTGGTAACACATAATCAACCTGTTCCTAATATGTTAAGGACGAACACACCCTTATCTATTGGATGGCCAAGATATCTTCTATCTTCTTATAAAATAATATAAAAGTGCAGGATGACAAAGTCTTATTTGATTTAATGTTTTTGTTGCAATAAAGAAAAATGGACACAGCTCTCATTTGAGTTAGCCTTAGCATAGACTCAGATGGTCCAGGGGAAGTGTTCAAACGAATGATGGCTTTGAGGTGGGACCTGGTCCTCGGTCGGCCATGAAAACTTCTGTGAACCGAGAATTAGGATCTCGCCGAACTTTTTATTCATTGATGTTTTTGTCGCCACTTTCAATCATCACTCTATCACTCCACTTCTTCAAATTTTTTTTTCCTATCAAAGACAAAGCCTAAGTAATTTCATTCAAATTTAGAGAGCACGACGATTAGAACCAGCTTTACAAAGGTCAAACAATAGTTATGGAACACAACCACCGCTTAGAAGATACAGAAAATGACCTTTTTGAAAGCCAATCAACAGGCTGAATGGCCTATCTTTGCACACGTGTGATCTTTACACTATTGAAAGCCTTAGAAGATAACAGGAGTCATCTAAAAATGGACCGGAGAAACAAATAGTATATTTGCACTGCTGCAACCAAGTGATAAAGGTTTCGGAGTTGGCTTCAATCCAATAATCTTGAGATCGGAAAAGAAGCACGTTACCGTTGAGGGGGTTCGAATAGTTTAGATTAGTTGAAGGCACGTTTACGGTTCTCGTTTGCATGCATTGGTTATGTTTAACACTGTTTCATTTTCTTCGGGTGTCAACAAATACCACCATACAAGCCAAATGTTGCAAAAGAAATTATATGCTCCCTTTCATCATTTTTTTCAAATCTGCGACAGGGGGCAAACCATCATGTACCCAAATAATATGAATTCCACTTCCATTCTGTCTCATAGGGATTTGATCGTTGATTTCTTGATCTCCCCATTTCAACAATTTTAAGATGGCAAAAGTAGGTTTTAAAAGAGCAGAGGGGCTATTTTTGGATCTAAGAATCAAATTAACCATCACTGCTTTTAAATATGGGGATAACTAGCCATCAACACTTCCTCTATCCTACATTGCACAAGCTCAAGAACAATTCTTTCTTCGTACCGTCGAACCTAAAGCCTCTAATCACCCTAGGTCATGGGTTGCAGCAGCCAATTTTAGCTTTAACAATTCCTACAGGTTCCAAAGAACAAATTACATAACCAACACTTTCCTAAACCGGTATCTCTAACCAATGCCTTCCTTTCAAGTGGCAATCAATCAAAATTTGATCCTTATCATCTTCCAAGCAAAAGAACCATCGAGTGGTAGCCACCTTGAGATCAGCCCTAGCACAGAAAATCCTAGGAATCAAACTGTAAACCATGACCACATTTGCTGACAAGTCCTCATTTACCATCACAAGTGCGTCCTGCAAGACTTTCATTGCCTTCCTGATCACGTTCCTGGCCTCCCCCCCATCCAACTTCCTCTGTAATCCCTAATCCACATTGCACCCAGTCTTGCTAAAAAAAAGGCAAACAATGGGAAGAAAAAAAGAATCCAAGAATCGTGACATTTGAGGTTGGCTCGTGTGAGAATCCGTATGGATATATATTTAGTCCCATAATGATTATTCACTAAAATTTTTTTGGATAATATAGAGTTAAGAAACCAAAATAATACCTTCTGCCTAATCAAATTGAATGAGGTCTTGAATTATTACAAATGGTATCAAAGTCGATCTAGCTTATAGTTTATTAGGAGATACTATAGCACGGATTCAACGAGACAGACCATTGGTCGATAATGATATTTATGAATGGATGCATAGATTTAGTCCCATATCGATTATTTTTGGTAAGATCCTAGATGGTTACTGATCATCATCGGTGTGAGAATTCCTGCATAGCATGTGATGGTAGTAAGGTAGTGTGGCACAATGAAGACAGTTGGACTAACAATCAGATGGACTACTAGGATGAGAATAGGTAGTGCTATCAGCCAAGGGAGGAGGGGGCCATCCTGATGCTTGATCTAGGAGAGTCAAGGATGTGAGACCACCATATTACCACCAAATACCAATTATCATTTTTTTTATTTACTATCTTCTTAGTAATCAATTATTACGTTACAAAAGAAAATTAGAATGACAATATTCTATAATTTGATATTGACTTAACCCCTAGATTTGACATAATTTCTTTTCAAAATTTTGAACAACTCAATTTCAGAAATTTATTGGGCATGGAATTCAAAAATATGTAGTCTAGTAATTACATAGAAATAAATTAGTTTCCAAAAAACTATGTTAGTAACATTTAATATTCCAAAAAAACAATTTAGCCTTTTGACAATAAATATAAAGGCAACATCATACTGCATCATAGTAAACGGGATTAAATAATGAAATAATGAGATAGATTTTCTATCAAAGATATTTCAAAAAAAAAAAAAAAAAAAAAATAATTTCCGAAAATATTATTTTGTACGACTTCAGTGCATATATCAGAGTTACAAAACTTAATTATAAGGACCGACTGCCATTCTCCTAAAAGTTATTCAACTGCAGTTGATTGATTGCTATTCTCCTACAAAGAGTGTGACTGAATGCATAGATTTTTAATCGACCTCTTTTTATATTCAGAATACAATCATCGAAACACATTAATAATACATTGTAGTAAGTAAAATGTGCATGGATTCAAATTCAGTTTTGGTATGCATGAATGATGGCATTTAAAACCTTGGAAATGCTATTGCATGTTTCAGCTTCCAATCCACTTCAAAAGCCCTAAGTATCGATTAGGGATGATACTACAGGGCGACGGAACCAGACTCATTTTTTATGCCCATTGCAAAAAGCCCTGAAGCACCAAAAGGCCCAAGACCTTTCCAGATATCTGAAGGATTCCTCAAATGGAACAACAATGGCATAAGTTCAACACAATTTGGAGACTTTGCACACCTTGATGAGTCTCTTAAGAACAGAAAGGTCTACGGCTAAGAAGATATCTTTTAAAAATAACAAATGAGCAATCATTGATTTCATGAATTTTTATAATAGCCATTGGTCAATGAATCACCACCAAGTTTGGTACAGCTTGTTTGCTATCTTGCGTTAAACTGACCGCAACGCATGTTCATTTGATTAAGTGCTGCATTCATTACCTGATCCTAGCAATTCATACAATGATTGGAACCCAGACATCGCTTTTGTGCAAATTCTTTAACATCTAGTCATGATAAACAAATGTAACAAAAGGGATGCAGTTTGGGAGTTCCAAAATTAGGAACATGACTAACACACGATCCCTAATTTGTACAGGCTTAAAAACAAAAATACTAGAAAGAACGAAATTATGCCAACAGTTTCTAAAGAACACAACATAGAGCATCATTATGGATAAAAGCAACAGCCAGTATCTGCAATTGATTGACTTAAGACGAGCAGCAGGTGGTCTTCTGACTGACAGGCTGCCCACGGATTTGCACTGTTGGTGGCCTGGCATTGTTCATTGCTGGTTGGCTGGCCATCCTGAAAGCACCAAATATATATTTGTTAGTAACACAAGGAGGCATGAAATGAGTATAACAATTCAACATCTACATTTGTCAAAACCAAAATACCTGTCCTTGATCGCAGCAGCCATGGCCATGAACGCCTGCTCTACGTTAGTGGCATCTTTTGCACTAGTCTCCATGAATGGGATACCCATTTCATCAGCAAATGCCTGAATAGAATGCATATGACTTAGTGCTTGAATGCACACAAGCAGGGGACAGAAAAAATCATAGTTAATCCAAAACAACAAGCAGGGGACAGAAAAAGGCATAGTTAATCCAAAACAATTTTTAATGCAAAGGATGTTAACGATCACAAAAATCTCTGCAGGTACATATTCTCAAAGATCCATGACTAATGTTCTTGATTATAATGATTTAATTTCTAATATTTTTAATGGTCAAGCTTGTTTGTCATTCCAAAGATGGCAGTCACTGCACTACAATTTCTGTAGATGTCGAGCAGTCAGCGATTGAAGAGACTATTAATGATCGATGAATCACCTTAGCTGTCTCATAAGAGACGACTTTGTTTTCAGTAAGATCACACTTGTTTCCAACCAGGAGCTTGTTCACGTTTTCACTTGCATAACGGTCAATCTCATTTAACCATTGCTTTACATTATTGAAGCTCTCCTGATCTGTCACATCATAAACCACCTGCAATCACCAGTACAAGGATATCTCTGAATTCATCAACTTACAAAAGTTGAACATGAAATATTGATGGGAGGTGTGAAAATGAAACTTACAATAATACCATGAGCACCTCGATAGTAGCTGCTAGTAATCGTCCTGAAACGTTCTTGCCCAGCAGTATCCCACTGTGACCCACAAAAGAAAAGAAGCTCGTGATGAAGGAAAAGACATTATTTGTTACCATTCATGACACTAGAACCAGTAATCATCAAAGTATGGTATTTGAGGGTGTTGAGGGATAACATAACAGCAATTTACATTAAAAAGAAAAGAAAAGAAAAGAAGGCGCTCCTGGGAATTAATGCTGGCTAAATTGCCAAACTTGACTGATAACTAGCAAATAATTTCTTAAGATCATTAACCATCTCTTTTGGACCATCAACGGGGCCGGCACAAGGATTACAATCTTTGTTCGATCATCAACTGGGCTGGAGCAAGGAATTATAAGTAGAGTGCCAACATAAATGGATGAAGCATTTATATGCCCATGCATGCAGTCTCATGTTTGTGGCCTCATATGCACAAAGTTCCACATTAATAAGGAATGTATTAATGTGCACAGGTAGGCAATCACATTCAAAAGCATCTATACACAAGAGTCTGCACTCTTCATTCATGGTGAAAATATTTTCTCTAATGGATGATTTTGAACATTAATCAAAACTATGTTATATAAGAAATCACAATGGAGAGCTTTTTTTTTTCTTTTTTTTTTTTCCATGCATCACATTAAACGCAGAGCAACTAAGAATTAAGGTAACTATTTTGCAAAACAAGGTAAATTAAGTAGAAAAATTAACAACTCTATGTAAATTAAGTCCATTTTGTATTGTTGGAAACCACCTTATATTCATACTTTTGATAAAATAAGGAAACCTAGAAGGACAGCACACTACATAAACAGGGAGAATAAACAATATCCTGTCATAGATCTAGATATAAAAGAATTAATCATGCAAACTAACTTAAATGGCTTCATCATTTTACCATTACAGTTGGGACCATAATGAAGAGGAACAGAAGACTAAAGCATCAAATAATATATAGGATCATGATATAATTTCATCTCCCTAGGAGATTGTCTTAGAGACATCTGAACATATAAAGTTTAGATGCCACTGCTCCCATTATAAAATAAAATAAAATATAGCATTTTAAAGCAAGCAAAAATAGAAAAGATCTATGTAATAGGGCCTCTCTGATTTTAAGGGACAGAGCTCCCAACAAGCAAGTGTTCAATACTTTTCTCTCTTGAATATCAACAACCTCTTAATCTTTCTCACACTTTTGATATTCCTCTATAAATGAGAATCACCCCGTGGATTCAATCTGCAAAAGCCCTAAATCCATGAAAAGCTTAGTAAATTTCGGACAAGTTAATGGTGCTCTCTATATTGGTGCTGCATGCACAAGAAAAACAAGATTTCTTAACTTCCAGTGCTTCAGAGTGCAACTTGTGGGAGGAGAGGGAGCGTAATTGTCTGGTAGAGCAGGGCTTGGGACCAGGAAAATTCCATTTTATTCCATCTGCTTCTGAACTAATGGAATACGCGGATGAGGAACCCTTTGTGTATCTTCTTCTTTTTCCTGATTCGATGGGGCACCTGATCAGGAGAATCCCATTATTTATTTTGTTGTTTTTTTGTCCTTCTCCTGACTTGATGGGTTACATGAAAAGGGGCAATTCAAGCTCCAGCCAACCTACAGGCTGAAAAACAATGACAATGAGCTACCATGGTTACATGAACTCTAGGATCTTGGTGATCAGGCTTCTTCTAGTCTTTCAGAAAAAAAAACTCTAGCATCTTTCTTGTCAAGAGAAACTTCCAAGGATAGCAGCTAATATTTAAATGAAATAAAATCTATTCAGTTAGCAATGGCATAACATGCTCGTATCTAGCATGAAAAGAAATTCATATCCAAAAAATCTAAAAAATATCTCACGGTTTAGAAACTCACAATTTGAAGTTTAATGGTCTTCCCGTCCTGCTCAACAGTGCGTATTTTCTACAGGGAAAAGAAATCAATACTATCAGTGTTTCCATACTTCAGTCAAAATAGTTATTGACCTTGCATCTGAAAAATAAAAGTTCTTACAAAATCAACTCCAATGGTGCTGATGTAACTCTCCAAGTATGAATCATCCTAACCACAGCAAGCAAAGAAATGGTCAAGGCTCAAAATTCTGCTAAGATAAGGGTTCTATGCAGACATAGCATTTTGCACATTAAAATTCCATTGAACATCTCAACATACATATGAGTTTATATTAGTGTTGGCTATGCTAGTACTGGATCCCGTACTGGTCGATGGCACAGTTCGGTACAGCTCCATGCCGGACCCGAACCAACACAACAAAGAGGCGGAGAAGGAGAAGAAAAGAGAGGAAAGAGAGGGGGGAGTGAAGAAGACGGAGAGACGGCCTATGGAGGGCTGTCGAAGTGGTGGATCTCTGGATCAGTTAAAATAGAGACTTTGGCCCTTGTTTTGTTTTTTATTTTGGTTTTATCGGGTAAGTTGGCAATGGCTGTTCTTTTTTTCTTTTTCTTTTTCTTCTTTTTGTGATTTACATGTGAAGTTGGCCCCAAAAATCGGGAAAAAAAGAAAGAACAGTGAAGTAGGCAATGCTGATAAAACCCAAATAAAAAAAATGAAACAATGGCCAAAGCACATGTTTCGATCGATCCGGACATCCACCATGTCAGTAGCGGAGGCCTTGGCAGTCCTCCAGACACTCTCTCTCCCTCTCCTTCCCTCCCCATCTCTCTCTTTTCCTCTCTTTCCTTCTCTCTCCCCCCATCCTCATTGGTGTCTCATTTTGAAGGCAAGAACCGTGCTGGTACGGTTCGGCACACCCCGAACCAGATGGTTCTCCAGACCAAGGGTCATATAGATATCACAAACTGACAATTTGTTAATTTTGTTACATATGAACTGAGATATTCATTATAAACCAAATGAGGAGCAACTTCTGAGACTAAAGACTGGTGAAGGATTTGTTCAACAACAAGTTCACACATGATATGTACCCACTATATTACATCCTGCTGCAGAACAGATACAGCAGCAAAACACATGCAAACATAAAGTATAACAAATATGACATAAACTCTCCAACACAAGGAAAGAAAGGAATTTCCTTCAATCAGCTTTGGTTCATGCCCTGCAACATGCCAACAGGATGCTAAATTAGATCTCAAAATGCATAAACCTTTTTGGCAGGTCATATGCTAATAGATAAACATATCGCTAGCCAGACAACCTTTCTACATGTATCAGTACTTTGCAAGAGTTATATAAAGGGGAAACTCGTAAAGAAGTTGCCTGTCCAAGGCTTGTCAAGTTTCCAGGTCTCCCATAAAACACATGGAGCTCTTAACATTTCAGCTAATAATTCATGCATTTAAATAAACTTTGTTCATTCCCAATAGGCTTTGTGGAAACACGCTATACATATTGCAGGGATGCTTCAATGTTTTGTGATGTGAGATATAACAAGCTATGGTATCGGCGTCTTGCTAAAACAGAGGATCTGGCATTTTTTGAAGAAGAAAAACAGAAGATGGGAGAACAAGGACAAATCAATTACGCTGCAACAATCTCACTCCACAACCATAGGTACCTGACGTATGCTTGAGGTAGATACCACAAGCTTTGCAAGTTTTAAATGATACGACACAGCATGAAGCTCCATAGAACTCCAAAAATGAAGTGTCCTTGAATCAGCCAAAAGTGTCAGCGCTTGGGAACTATGTAAAATATCATCTACTTGCAGTTGGGAACACTTGAATTTCTTCTCACATTACCACTAATCAATAACAGCAAAATGTGGCAGACGATTTCAGATAAGTGTCACATTTGTTTGCTTTTTTCATTGAACATGCTATTGACTAGTCAAGTTACCAAGCCATCAATATATCTTAACACATCGATATATGATTTTACTTTTATAGTTTGTATTTAAAATTCTATATTGGTGTCCCTGTATTGAGATTTTGGGAGTCGATGTGTTGGACACAAGAGCCTACCTGGAGACTTGGCAAGGATGGGGACTTTCGGAGGTTCAAGTGCTGGGAAACTCAGGAAACCAGGGCACTTGCACTTGTGCCAAGTGCTAGCTAAAGAAGCCCATCCTAGTGACATGACTAACATTACCACCACCTTCAACCAGCAATTTTACAACATATCATATCATGTCACGGGATGCTGTTCTTATATACCATGGCACCAATAAAACCTCTTAATATTTACAAGAATATTCATTATAGTTGCAGGTGCAAGTTAAAAGCACAGCCTCATGAAATATATAAATAAGGTAAACTTTTTTTAAAAAAACATATTCTTGCTCCTTACCGCAAATCTTAGTAGGAGACATGATTTGCCAACCCCTGAATCTCCAATAAGCAAAAGTTTGAACAAATAGTCACTGCAAAATTTTAAAAATATGAGGTTAAAATTTAAAAAGTAACAGCAGATTTTGTACAAACAGATTTTAAGACATGATTGCCACTTTTTAAAGAATTCATTTTTCAAGCTTCTCGAGCTGTCAGTTTCTTCAAAACGGATTCTATAGCAAGCAAACAAATGGTGCTTTAGAGCCAATTTATTTTAGGTTTGCATAAACCAATTTTAATAAAACCTGGAAAATGAAGAGCTCCATTAAATCACATATTTGTTATTTCCATAAAAAAATGACAACTGCAAAGGAAAAGGTCCCTATAATATCCATATTTAGGAACCCCAGCTTTCCAGACAACATACAGCAGAACCTACTTGTGCCTGTTCAGGATCTGACAAGTCTAGTTGCTTATGCCTTCAAAAGAAAAAGATAATGAAAACAGATCCAGTGGACTAAGCATGCATGGAACAATATGTCACTATTAAACCGAATCAAGAAAATGCTCAGGAGAGCAATATGTCACTATTGAAACAATACAATTTGCACCATCATTCAAATGGGTCAAACAACTTATAACTGATTTGTGATACTTTTATCTAGCATCATTTGGTCCAACAAAATACAACAATTTATCATTGTCAAAATATGCATCAATGTTTGGTAATTCCATATACAAGTAGACTTTTAAAAGGAGAATCATAAATGATCAACAAAATGACACCTCAGCTCTTGGAATGAACTTAAACTGTCACTGAGTAAGCAGAGACAGGTCAGTCTAAGAACAGCAAATAAAGGCAACAACCACAAAACTGGTACTTATCTAATCACCCATCTTATTATCCTATATATCAAGGTATCCTGATACTAAGAAATAAGCTAAGCAGTAAGATGCCCAACATGAAAATTGGTTCAAAAATTAAAACAATAAAGGCCACTTTGTCTGGGACAGATATACCATTATGTATCAAAATAATACTGGCATGAAATATGGTCCAAAGAGTTCACACCCATATAGAAAATTTAAGGCCTGAAACACCAGCACTCCCCGGATCTGTCATGTTCATACAAATTCACTGCAAGCCACATATGACTGCATATGATTGTGTCAATGACTTGTTTTCTCACAAAACAGGATGGATCAAAAGAAAGGACATCTAAAATGCACAGAACGAATACTAAAATGGGAAGGAAAGGAGAGGACTGCTTGGCCATAAGGAAGACTAAACAGTTTCAATAGTTATATTTTTACTTCTGCTGAATATACAAAAATTTCAGAATCAGCCACACATCAAAGAGAACACCATCGTGAAATAATTATCATTAATCTCCTCTAAGATGGACCAAAACACATGTAGGGTAGAAAACACTTCATGATACAACATTACCTGCATACAATCACATGCTCTAACAGCATGCGAGCCTGTAGTCAAGAACACAAACAAAAAATATGTCTTCCTGATGCAGTTGAAAACCATAAATTGAGAGTAAAGTGCCTTGGCAGCCATAGAGTAAGAAAACGTACATGCCATAAAATTAAGAAAATAAATTAATACCAATAAAAATAAAAACAATCACCTCATAGACATGAGGTTCCTAAAGTAAAAAAAACTATTATATTCCAATCATAGAATACCGTACCAAGCCAAATTGTCTGGTATACTCCATATCATACCTATCGGTATTTGCATCGTATCGTACTAACACTCGATATGCCATCTTATATCATATCGAACTGCATATTGACATTGCAATAGGATGGCCCATCAGAGCAACTAAACTGAAACACCTCGTTGCTATACGTGATGTTGTAACGTAAAGTATTCATTCTACAGCGACATGTTTTTTTTTATTTTTTTAATTGGTAACTTACAGTGACATGTTCTTTTATCCCAATGACTAGGAATTAGATCCTAGCTTTCAAGGAACAAAAAGATTAAATTAAAAAGATACCAAAAAAAAAAAAAAGACAAAACACAGATCCAAAAATTTTACCAGTCCGATTGTCAGATTTCAAAAAGACCACGGATCTAGTCCGCATGACCGGTCAACTTCGCCGATATAATCTGATTTTTTGGGGTAAGAACTAAGAAGAAGAGAACGCAAAATGGGATTCCTTCTAGAATTACTGGTTTACGAGGAAATTCACCAGAAGATCCCGCGAGACCTCATCATAAATCCTAGCCGATCGATCGAGAACCATAAAGACAATAAATTGAATAACAAAAATAACAATTTCCCAATCGAACACTACAATATAATTCTTGAGAAGATCTATTTCAAATTCAGGAACTCACTACTCCGGATTCATGGCGGGCGATCGACGGAACTGCTGCTCCGGAGGCGGCGGTCGTCCGACGGAACTATCGGCGGGCTTTCGACGAGAAAGCAGACCAAGAACAACAGATTGGAGGCGATGAATCCCTCCTATTCTAGGGTTTCAAAAACAAACCAACCGAACAGAATCAAGAACGAAGATAGATAGGGAAGGAACGAAAGACAGGAAGAGGATTCAGAGAAAGAGAGGTCGCCGGGCTTCATGGAAATAAATAAGCGAGAGGTGGAGAAATTATGCCGTGGGGAGGGCAAGAGGGCTTTGAGACCGCGTTCGATGGGAGACTAAAATTACGTAAATAGCCGGCGTCCTTATGTTCAAGGTCGTGTATCGTGTCGGTGACGGCTATCGCAGAGAAGTTTGCGCCCCCGGCAGACCACACAAATGCGGCGTTCTACTTTGACTTCAACCCGCCAAGCAACCCGACGCCCGGTAGAGGGCAACAGTAAATGTCAAATGACGGATATGCTCCTTAGATTCCACCGCTCCGCAAATTTCGGGATTCGTGCAGGCACCGGCTGGCCGCAACTGCATCATCGGCGGTCCCAAGTCGCAAAGGCCTGCATGAAGGATATCCCACCGCATGATTGGCACGACCGTAGTGTTCGAGACTAGTGCATTCAGGGCCTCATTTGGAACCTACCGGACATCACCTCTTCTTCTTCTACTTGTTTATCCATCAACTGTGATTGATTTTATCACACATGGACCTGACATCATCAAGATCTAACCTGGTCTCAAAATTTATATAGGTGTCATTGTTAAACATTATATAATTTTGAATAGCCTAAAAAATTTTAAATGGAGAACATTATTCGTAGTCACCATAAAACATATCATTATTATTAAATGATCATTTTTCATTTGTATGGCCAGCCTTAATTAATTTATTAAATATGGTCAATTTTTATATAAATTCTTAACTGCAGTAGAGTACGAAATGCAACGTGTGATCAGATGCAACTTATAGCTAAGTTGGGGGATATATGCCATAAATATAACCTAATTGATTTTTAAATTCCAAGCGGGTTGACGTTATTATTTAATTGCGTTTTGGGTTGGCCCCGGCATGATTTTGATTTCCTAAATTTCATGGCTCATGTTCTTATAAAATAGACGGGAAATAATAAAATTGTAACTCAATCTGATCAACTTAAAGTTAGCTTAAGATAAAGTTAGAACAACTCATAACTAGATTAGAGTGTCCAACTCTTTTGCCACATTCTCATCGTATTGAAGTAACATCCGAAGAATCAATACTTAAAATAACTCAATAAAATCAACCAAAATCGGTGATATAAAACGCAATTCAATCTAAGTCACCTTAATTGACCAACATTATGTCTCCTTGCCAAAAAAAAATACGTAGATGAATAAGAAAAAATCTAAAATATATCAAGAACTATTTAATCCTTGATTATATAAAAAAATTTAAATATTAAACAAAAATATGTAGAAGATAAGAAGTCTAGGTCAGAAAAAAAAAAGAAAGTGTGAAACCGTAGCAACACTACTTATGAAAAACAATATAGCTCAAAACTATTTAATAAATAAATTTGCTAATATAATGAAGTCAAATATGAACAAAAAGTATAAAATTATTATATTGGATGCTCATGTAGAAAATATAGGAGATTGATTTGATTAATAAAAAATTTTAAAATTATAAATATCATCAAATCATGAATAGAAAATCAAACTGAATCACTACTATAAAAATGGTTTATGGCAGCGCATAAAAATCGCTGCCATAGATCCTATGGCAGCGATTTTCGTTAACCGTTGTCATTTATGGCAACGATTTTCGTTAACCGCTGCCATAAGTCCCATCTATGACAACGATTTTCGTTAACCGCTGCCATCTATGGCAGCGATTTTTGTTAACCGCTGCCATAAGTCTGATATATAGCAACGGTTAACGAAAACCGCTGTCATAGTAGCGGTTAACGAAAATCGCTATCATAGGTCAGACCTATAATAGCGGTTACGAAAAATCGCTGCCATAGATCGGACCTATGATAGCGGTTAGTACGAACCGCTGCTATAAGCTTATTTATGGCAGCGATTAATTATAACCACTGCCATATATATATATTTTTAAATATTATATAATTTTAAAATTTAATATTTATCTTCATCATTCATTATCTAAATAATTATCAATAGAGTATCGTTGTAAAAGATCGTCTCGATCCGATAGCCCTAGTTTTGTCAATAAAAAAAAATTGATTTCGATGACCATGAACGACGATACGATGATCTGATAAATGGAGACCTTCGATGGATTCGAAAACCTGCAACGATGATCTCGATGATATTTGTAGTGTATTATCAAAGTTTCACTTCAATCGAATATTATTATCTTAGTCAATTTAGTATAAGTTAGTTTCAGCTGTTAAATGATAAACGAGTGATCAAAAACCAAACAGTATCCGATTATAAGATAATTTTTTTTATAAATGATATTGGTTGCTACTTTAATCATTTTTTATGATAGTGATTATAAAATTCAACTTGTGAGATGAAGAACGATCTAAAACTATACGCCTCTTGATAACCATTCTGAAACTTCACTGGTTGTTATGCTCGTGTTTTTGGAATATCTGCTTAACATAAATAGTTTATACAAAAATAATTTAAATTTTACTATCATCACTGTATAAAATATTTAAAATTATAATAAATATTATTTAACTGAAAAATTCTCTCATAATCGAATGTCGTTTAACCCATTAATTGCTTATTTCTAATTTAACGATCGAAATCATTCCGTACTAAATTGATCATGATAACGATATCCGATTGAAGTGAAACTTTAATAGTATGCTACAAAAATCATCAAAATTATCGTTGTAGATTTTTGGATCCATCAGAGATCTTCATCAATCAGATTATCGCATCATCGTTCGTGATCATCGAAATCAAATTTTTCTAATCGATGAAGCTAGGGCCATCGGATCGAGACGATCTTTTGCGACAACACTCTAATGATAATTATTTAGATAATGAATGATAAAGATAAGCATTAAAATTTAAAATTATATAATATTTAAAAAAATAAGAAAAAAATTATTTTCGACCTACGGAAGTGGTTATCAAAAATCACAGCCATAGATTTATTGCAGCGATTTTTGGTAACCGCTGCCGTAGATTTATGGCAGCGGTTTGATAACCGCTGTCGTAGATTACGTTAAAAGTTTTTAAATTTTCTCTGCTTTTCTTCCATATGCGCTCGATCTCTCTCTGTCTCTCTTCCTCTCCATCGTTGGTGAGGCTTCTTCTCCTCCGATCGACGTTGCCCCTCCTTCCTCCTTGATCGGCGCCACCCCTCCTTCCCCCTCCCCCTTTGGCCCCTCCATCTCCGACTGCCCCTCCCCACTATCCGCCACCCCCACCAGGCCCTCCACCCCCACCCTCCCTCCGACCGCCCCTCCTTCCCCCATTCCCGACCACTCCTCCCTGCCACCCACCATACCCCACCCGACCCCCCCACCCTCACCCTCCCCTGGCCGCCCTCCTTCGTCCCATCCTCAGCCGCCCCTCTCCGCCACCCCCCAGCCCCCCATCTCCGACCGCCCCTCCCCGCCACCCACCACCCTGCCCCCCACCTCACCCTCCCCCGACCGCCCCTCCTTCCCCCATCCTTGGCCACCCCTTCCGTCACCTTGCCACCCCAGCCCCATCCCGACCGCCACCCCCCACTCAGCCCCCCACCCCCACACTCCCCATCCTGCCAACCCTCTCATTACTGTGCCTCCCGAGCCTCCTTATCACTATGCCCCCTTCCTTGGCCCCCCATCCCCGACCGTCCCTAAGCTTTCTCTTTCCTCTTTTTCTCTCTTCTCTATCTCACTATCTTACTTTTATTTCGTAGGTTACCTTTAGTGCCGTCGTCCTTCTCTAGCATCGTCGCCAGCGACCCTCAAAGCTTTCAGTACGACCCGCTCTCTATAGCCACAGATATATTTTTTTTTTAATTTTATAGTATTATTTATTAATCATATATATTTATAATAATTTATAAAATATTTATAATAAATATTATTGATGCAGAATCTGGTTGACATTGGATTAAGCTGGGGTCGAGAAGGACAAGGTCGTCGTCGGTGACCTGCAAAATAAAGTTCCATCCAGAGTCGGTGGTGGTGGCTCCGGTAAGATCCTCAGATGATCAAGTCAGCTCTTTTAGCCAATAGAAATGGAGTGCTCAAAAAAGAGTTCGGTAGAATTTAGAGGAGGAGAGGAGAGTTTAGGAAAAACATATCTGGAGGGTTTCTTTTTATAGATGGAGCTTGATTGATGGTGATAGCTATACCGTTTGGTGGCAGATCGCTCGAGACCGTGTGAGATTCGGTATGGAGAGAAAGGTATCGTCAGACTGATAGTGGCAGCCATGCCGTCTGGTCATGGGCCGCATGGAGTTTGCTATGGAGAGAGAGGTATCGCCAGACTAGTGATGGCGGCCATATCATCCGATCGTGGGCCGTATGGGACTTGTTACGGAGATAGAGATGCTGCCAGATCGATAATGGCAGCCATGCCGTCTGGTGAAAGCATGTGTTCAGAGTTTGACTGAGCTGAAGAAATCCGACTGTAAGAGTAATCCAAAAGGAGGTCGGCTCTTGAAGGAATCCAACTGAAGAAGAATTTGGAGGAAATTCGGCTCCCATAGGAGTCCGACTGAAGAAAAAATTCGGAGGAAGTTTGGCTCCCGAAGAAGTCTGATTGAAGGAGAAATTTGGAGGGAGGTCGGCTCCTGTAGAAATCCAACTGAAGGAGAAGTCTGAAAGGAGGTCAGCTCCCATAGAAGCCCGATTGAAGGAGAAATCTGGAAAAAGTTCGGCTCTTGTAGGAGCCCGACTGAAAGAAGAATCCGAAAGAAGTTCGGCTTCTGTAGAAGTCCGACTGAAGAAGGAATCCGAAGAAAGTTTGGATCCCATAGAAGCCCGACCAAAGGAAGAATTCGGAAGGAGTTCAGCTTCCATAGAAGTCCAACTGAAGGAGAAATCTAAAGAAAGTTTGGCTCCCATAGAAGTCCGACTGAAGGAAGGATCCGGAAGGAGTTTGGCTCCTGTAGAAGCTTGACTGAAGAAAAAATTTGGAGAAAGTTTGGCTCCTATAGAAGCTCGATCGAAGGAGAAATTTGGAGGAAGTTTGGCTCTCGTAGAAGCCCAATCGAAGGAGGAATCTGGAGGAAGTTTGGCTCCCATAGGAGCACGACTGAAGGAAGGATCTGGAAGGAATTCGACTTTCGTAGAAGCCCAACTAAAGAAGGAATATGGAGAAAGTTTGGCTCCCATAGAAGCCCGACTAAAGAAAGGATCCAGAAGAAATTTGGCTTCCGTAGAAGCCTAACTGAAGGAAAAATTTGGAGGGACTTCGGCTCTCATAGAAGTCCGACTGAAGGAGAAATATGGAAGGAGTTTGACTCCCGTAGAAGCCCGACTGAAGGAGAAGTCTAAAGAAAGTTTGGCTCCCATAGAAGCCTGACTAAAGAAAAAATTTGGAAGAAGTTTAGCTCCCATAGAAGCCTGACTAAAAAAAATCCAGAAGGAGTTTGACTCTCGTAGAAGCCCGACTGAAGGAAGGATCCAGAAGAAATTCGGCTCCCATAGAAGCTCGATTGAAGAAGAAATCTGAAAAAATATATCTAGAGGGAGGTCGGCTCCTGTAAAAATTTAACTGAAGAAGAAGTCTGGAAGGAGGTCGGCTCCCGTAGAAGTCCGATTGAAGGAAAAATCTGGAGGAAGTTCGATTTCCGTAGAAGCTCGACTGAAGAAAGGATCCGAAAGAAGTTTGGCTCCTATAGAAGCCCGATTGAAGAAAAAATCTGGAGAAAGTTCGGATCCTGTAGAAGCCCGATTGAAGGAAGGATCCGGAAGAAGTTCGACTCCCATAGAAGCCCGACTGAAGGAGAAATCTGGAGAAAGTTTGGCTCCTATTAAAGTTCGATCGAAGGAGAAATTCGGAGGAAGTTTGGCTCCTATAGAAGCCCGATCGAAGGAGAAATCTAGAGAAAGTTTGGCTCCCATAGGAGCCCGACTGAAGGAAGGATCTGGAAGAAATTCGGCTTCCGTAGAAGTCCGACTAAAAGAAGAATCCAGAGAAAGTTCGGCTTTCGTAGGAGTTCGACTGAAGGAAGGATCCAAAAGGAATTTGGCTCCTATAGAAGTTCGACTGAAGAAAAAATTTAAAAGAAAGTTTGGCTCCCATAGAAGCCCGACTGAAGGAGGAATACGAAAGGAATTCGACTTCCATAGAAGCCCGACTGAAGGGAAAAGTCCAGAGAAAGTTTGGCTCCCATAGAAGCCCGACTGAAGGAAGGATTCGGAAGGAGTTTAGCTCCCATAGAAGTCTGACTGAAGGAGAAATCCAGAAGAAGTTTGGCTCCTATAGAAGCTCGATTGAAGAAAGGATCTGAAAGAAATTTGGCTCCCATAGAAGCCCGACTGAAGGAGAAATTTGGAGGAAGTTTGACTTCCATAGGAGTCCAACTGAAGGAAGGATATAGAAGGAATTCGACTTCCTTAGAAGCCCGACTGGAGGAGAAATTCGAAGAAAGTTCAGCTCCTGTAAAAGCTCGATCGAAGGAGAAATTCGAAGGAAGTTTGGCTCCCGTAGAAGTCCGACTGAAGGAGGAATAAAGAAGTTCGGCTCCCATAGAAGCCCGACTGAAGGAGAAGTTTGAAAGAAGTTTGGCTCCCATAGAAGTCCGATTGAAGGAGAAATTCGAAGAAAGTTTGGCTCTCATAGGAGCCTGATTGAAGGAAGGATCTGGAAGGAATTTAGCTCCTATAGAAGTCCGACTAGAGGAGAAATTCGAAGAAAGTTTGGCTCTCGTAGAAACTCGATTGAAGGAGGAATACAGAAGGAGTTCAGCTCCCATAGAAGTCCGACTGAAGAAGAAGTTCGGAAGGAGTTGGGCTTTCATAGAAGCCCAACTAAAGGAGAAATCTAGAGGAAGTTCGACTCCCGTAGGAGCTCGACTGAAGGAAGGATCCAAAAGAAATTCGACTTTTGTAGAAGCCCGACTGAAGGAGAAATCCGGAGGGAATACGGCTCCCATAGGAGCCCGATTGAAGGAAGAATCTGGAAGAAATTCAGCTCCCATAGAAGCCCGACTGAAGAAAGGATTCGGAAGAAATTCGTATCCCGTAGAAGCCCAACTGAAGAAGAAATCCAGAGGAAGTTTGGTAGAAATTCCATCGTTGGGAGAGTTCGACTAGAGCTCGACCGTTGAGAAATTTGATTGACTGAAGGGGTTCGACTGGGGCTCGATCGCTGAGTAGTTCGATCGGTTGAAGGAATTCGGCTGGGGCTTGATCACTAAGAAGTTCGGTTGCTAGCGAGAGAATTTTTGATTGAAGCTCTTCCATAATTATCAGCTGCATGAGGCTAAGCACCAGGCTGGACTTCGACGGAAGTGGGGTTTATCTCCAATAATGATCCCTCCACTCTCGAGTTCAAAACTTGAAGAAAGAAAGTACAAAAAAGATGACTGTCGAAGTTCTTTTTTGGGCTCTGCATCCATTGAGGTTGAAGCTCGAGAGAGATCATATCTCCAGTCAAGATTGATGTTGAAGTTGAAGCTCGAAGGAGATCTTATCTCCAATTAAGATTGAAGTTGAAGTTGAGGCTCGAGGAAGATCTCATCTTCGATCGAGGTTGAAGGAGATCTCATCTCCTATTGATGCAGACATTGAAGCTTGAAGGAGATCTTATCAGCAGTCGAGGATGAAGAAGATCTTGTCTCCTATTGACGTAAACTCTGAGGCTCGGAGGAGATCTTATCTCCAGTAGTCGAGGTTGAAGTTATAGTTGAAGCTCGAAAAAAATCTTATCTCAAGTTAAGGTTGAAGGAGATCTTCTCTCCTGTTGTTGTTGAGTACAATGGGATCATTTTCAGAGCCATTTCTCTTATCCTATCTAAAATGATCGAGGCTTTCAACTTTGCTAACATTAGAACGAGGTCCTCCTCCCATTTCTAATGGACTGTGGGGGCACATAAAGATCATTGTCAAGACCTCTCCCTCCATCTCGTCTAAAATAAACGAGGCCTTCGACTTTGCTCGCATTAGGATGAGGTCGTCCTCCTATTTCTAATGGGCTGTGGGGACACATAAGGGCCGTTATCAGGGCCTCTACTTCATCTCATCTAAAATGAACGAGACCTTCGACTTTGCTCATGTTAGGACAAGGTTCTCCTTCTATTCCTAATGGGTTGTGGGAACACATAAAGGCCGTTGTTAGGGGCTCTCTCCCCATCTCGTCTAAAATGAACGAGGCCTTCGACTTTGCTCGCGTTAGGACAAGGTTCTCCTTCTATTCCTAACGGACTGTGGGGGCACATAAGGATCGTTGTCAGGGCCTCTTTCCTCATCTCATCTAAAATGAACGAGATCTTCGACTTTGCTTACGTTAGGATGATGTTCTCCTCCTGTTCCTAACGGACTGTGGGGGCATATAAGGTTCGTCATCAGAGCCTCTCCCCCCATCTCATCTAAAATGAATGAGACCTTCGACTTTGCTTGCGTTAGGATGAGGTTCTCCTCCTATTCCTAATGGGGTCACTATTGATTGCTTCTTCCCTATCATCAAGTAGTTTTTGCACTGAGAAATAATAATATTAAAATGGAGAGATTTTATTGAAAAAAGACTACTGGTAGTAAATCCTTAGGTTTTTTGAGTTCCAAGATTGTAGAAGCATTATTCCTCCGAGCTCCTTCAGACGATAAGTTCTGGGCTGGACAACCGCCATCACTTCATACGGGCCTTCCCAATTTGAGGTGAGCTTTTCCTGGCTCTAAGGTTAAGAGATGGTGACTCACCGAAGTACTAGATCCTCCACTTTGAACGTCTTACTTCTGACTCTGGAGTTAAAGTATCAGGCCATCTTTCGTCCGTAGGCCACCATTCAAATCTGGACTTCCTCCCTTTTTTCTTTCAGCAGGTCAAGATTGACTTTGAGGTCTTGCGAATTGTGCTGCTTATTGAAGGCCACGATCCATGCTGATGGGAGCTTAAGTTCAATCGAGATGATTACCTCCATGCCGAAGGCTAAGGCGAATGGTATTTTTTCAGTCGGCAGCCTTTGAGTAGTTCGGTATGCCCAGAGGATGTGGTAGAGTTCGTCTACCTCCTCCTTTGCTTTATCGAACCTTGCCTTGATGCTTTGTAGTAGAGTTCGATTGGTCACTTTAGCTTCCCCATTTGCTTATGGGTGAGCTATCGATGTGAAGTGGTGGAAGATATTCAGGTCTTCGCAGAACTCGATGAACCTCATCCCAGCGAACTGTCATCCGTTATCTGTTATGAGGGTTCGGAGCAGACCGAACCAGCAGACTATTGACTTCCAAACGAAGTTCTGTATCTTGATCTCGATAATTTTTGCTAGTGGTTTAGCCTCGATCCATTTGATAAAATAGTCGATCGTGATCAAGAGGAACTTTCACTGCCCGAATGTCATCGAAAAAGGATTGAGTATGTCCATTCTCCACTCCACGAACGACCAAAGTGCACTTAGCGGAGTAAGCTCGAAGGTCAGTTGTCTTTGTACGTTTGCATTCTTCTGATAGCAGTCATATTTTTTGACATACTCCATAGAATCATGGTATAAGATTGGCCAATTATATCCTTATCGAAGTAGTTTTTGTGACAGGGACCTAGCTCCTACGTGGCTTCCATAAATTTTTTCGTATACTTTCTATAACACGAAGTCGGCCTCTGAAGGTCGGAGACATCTCAGCAGTGGTAGCGAATACGACCTCTTATACAATCCACCCTCATACAAAACGTACTGGAAGGTTTGATTCCTAAGTTTTCGAACTTCTTTTGGATCACGAGGAAGGACTTCCTCCTTGAGGTAGGCAACCAACGGGTCGATCCAGCTCAGCTCGAGTTTTGTCTACAAAATAACCTATGATTCCTCTAGGCTTGGGTGCTTCGGAGTCTCAAAAAATACTTCTTTGGGCAGTTCGACTGGAGCCAAAGTGGTCAATTTAGAGAGGAGGTCGGTTCTTACATTTTTCTGCCCTCGAAATCTGTCGAATGTCAAAACAGCTAAAGACTGGAGTCAAGTATTTTACTTTCTCAAGGTATTTCATCATATTTTTCTCCTGAGCTTCGTAGCTGTCATTAACTTGGCCGACCACTAATTGAGAATCGCTGTAGACTTGAAGTCGATCTACTTTTAATTTTTTTGCTATTTTTAATCCGATGATCAGCGCTTCATACTCGATCCCATTATTAGTCGTAGAAAATTCAAAGTGCAGCACATACTTGATGACGACTCCCTCGGGATTAACTAAGACCAACCCCATACCTGCTCCAGTGGAGTTGGACGAACCATCCACGTACAGAGCCTAAAAGCTTTTGAAAAGGTCGACACTCTCCTCGAAAAGGCTCGGGTGCGATAGCAGAGCACCGATCATGTTCTGTTCAAGCTCGGCTTCAGTTGGAATGGTATATTCTACTACAAAATTTATCAATATCTGAGCTTTGATCGATGGCTGGGGTCGATAGTTGATATCAAATTTCATGAGCTCGATCATCCATTTTGCGATTATTTCGAAAGCATTCATTCGATGTAGGACTGCTTTTATTGGTTAGTCCGTGAGGACCATTATGGTGTGTCCCTGAAAGTATGGTCGGAGTTTTCTAGCAATAATTAGAAGAGAGTAAGTCAATTTTTCTAGCTTAGAGTACCTGATCTCTGCATTCCTCAGGATTCGACTTACGTAGTAGATCGATCGTTGCATCTTCGCTTCTTCCTTAACCAGGACTATCGCTAGGACTGGTGGGGAGACTGCTGGGTACAAAAATAATTTCTATCCAGGTTCGGGCTTTATCAGTATTGGGAGTGAGTCGAGATAGTTTTTAAGCTCCTCAAACGTCCGTTGGCACTCCACCATCCAGTAGAAGTTCTTTGGCTGCCTGAGAACTCGGAAGAAGGGCATGCATCGCTCGATCGATCTCGAGATGAAGCAATTTAGGGATGCCACTTTCCTAGTCAGGCACTGAAATTCTTTGATTATTTTTTGAGCTATCATCTCTTGAATGGCTTGGATTTTCTCGAGATTTGCTTCAATCTCGCACCTCGATACCATAAATCTCAGAAACTTCCTAGAGGTCACATCAAAGGTGCACTTGATCGGATTGAGTTTCATCCTGTGCTTCCTAAGTGCGCTGAAAGTCTCTTCAAGATCGATGAGATGGTCTATAGAAGCTCGACTTTTGACGAGCATGTCATCTACATACACCTCCATGTTACGGTCGATTTGCTCTTTGAAAATCTTGTTGATCAGGCGCTGGTAGGTTGTCCTTATATTTTTGAGTCCAAAGGACATAATCCTGTAACAATAAAGATCATGATCAGTAATAAAAGTAATTTTTTTCTCATCCTCCGGTGCCATCCGTATCTGGTTATAATCGGAGAAGGCATCCATGAAGGTGAGAAGCTCATGGCCTGAGGTCGCATCCACCAATTGATCAATCCTGGGTAGAGGGTAGCTATCTTTTAAACAGGTCTTGTTCAGCTTTTTAAAGCCTATACATATCCTCCACTTATTATTTATCTTTTTGACGAGGACCACGTTTGAGACTCAGGTTGGATAGTTAACTTTCTGGATGAATCCAGCTTTGAGAAGTTTGCTTACTTCTTCGACGATTGCTTTTTGTCTCTTCGGGGCGTGGTTGTGCATCTTCTCTTTTATCAGCCGATGCTTCGGATCAACGATCAGCCGATGTTTCATGACCTCGATGTCAATTCCTGGCATATCTACTGGAGCTCAGGCCAAGACGTCGGTGTTCTTTCTGAGGAAGGTAACGAGTTGCTCCCGAACCTCATCTCTTAAGTTGGAGTCGATCTGCATCGTGTGCTCCACATTCCCGATATTTAAGGGTATAGAGATGAGGTCCTCCATAGGCTCGCCCTTGTCCTTGATAAGGTCGTCGCGGACTTCCAATCCATCAATAGGATAAGAGTTGGATTGTTCTTTCTTATGCAAGGCGATTGAGTAGCAGTGCCTTACCAGAGCTTGATCTCTCTTGACCTCTTCAATCTCGTGACTTGTCAAAAACTTCATCTTCAAATAATAAGTTGATACCACTGCCCGAAGTGCATTTAGACTAGATTAATCGAGGATAGCATTATAGACGGACAGAGTCCTTACGACTAAAAAATCGATTCATGTTTTAACCAGTTTTGGGCGTTGCCCCGCAATCATGACCAAAGTTATTATGCCCTCAACTGATACAGCATCGTCAGTGAAGCCTATCAACGAGGAGTTCATAGGCTCCAAATGGTTATTGAGTAAGGATATTTTTGAGAAGACATCATAAAATAATACATCGACCGAGCTTCGATTATCTACCAAAATATGACGTACATCATAATCCGCAATGTTTAAAGAGATTACCCATCATATGGAAAATTAGACCCCTGGCGTCTCCTCAGTGAAGGTTAATTCTTCAGTCCTCCTCTTTCAGACTTAGATCCGTGGCCTCTCCTTGCCGGTCCCCATTAGTTGATGATGGGTTGGACATATACTGCTAGGTGTCATTGGTGGATTTTGGGAGCAATTAGAATGATTTAGATGATCGATCATTCTAGCTGTTCGAATCAGAAGAGTTCTGATCCATCGAAAGGAGTTTCGATGATGTCGATGATAGAGATCATGACATATCCCATTACCATACAGAACTGAACCTAACTGGGTCACACAAACAAGGGTTTGAATCTGGTGATCATCAATTGAACTGATCTAGTTCAATTGATCTGAATGAGATTCAATTAGGTTCAAGGAAATCGTGCTAGCACTCGATTGAACCTAACGTTCTTCTTTTACTATCATAAATAAGTTGTCCTGACTGAGCCAAAGGAGTTTGTGCTCAATCAGAGGCCTTCATATGGTCTGACTGGAGGTTGTCCAAGTCAGAATAGGTTGTCTTATTTTGTAAGACATTACCTGCCATTTTTGGTCACCTGCCATTTCTTGTTCTTTGACTTTGGTCAAAAGTCTACCTTTGACTGGTCAAATGTTGACCATTGACCCTTTGACTTTTGACCACATGTCATGCACCTATTGGAGAGCTGGTGGGGGCCTGTCCCCCTGCCAGAACCTGGCAAGGAGAAGGGCGCACGCCAAGGGTGGCGTGAGCCCAAGTAGGAGGCGCCTAGGAGTCCTTGTTGGACAAGGACTCCACCTCCCTTTTGGATTCCAATCAGAGTTCTACTAAGAATCCAGTTTGACTGGTCTTAGGCGCCCTCTAAGGAGGAATCCAGGGGTCTCTATTCCAACCAATCAGATTTAGATCTGATTTCACAAAGGGTTGTGATTGGTTGAGAGGAAGAGGAGTTGGATCACAAGCTTAGGTCTATAAATAAGACCCTGCGCCCAACCTCTAGATTCTAATGCAATTCAATAGAGATTTCCCACGCCCCAAGGCTGCCTCTCCCCTCCTTCCTCCATGCCATAGTCTCTTCTCCTCCTTCTGCTCTCCACGTCCAAAAGAGTTTTGGACTTAGGTTGGTGCGATTCAGATCAAGGAAAGGCGATCAAAAGCAAGAAGGCTGCGCTGCTGCAAAAGGACGACTGCAGATCTTCAAAAGAGTTTTGAAGATCCTCCAGATCAGATCCAGATCTGATTTTTGGAGGTGTGATAGAGAAGAAGAGGATCTCCAGATCCAACCCGAGTGGATACCGGTAGAGGCCAGGCGCTTGCGTGGCTAAGATCCAGAACCTTCCGCTGCAATCAGGATCATCTACAGGGTAATAGGATTACCCAAATCAGGTAAATTAAATTTGATTTAATTTATCTTATTTTATTTTATTTATTAAAATAATAAGAATCAGATCTGAAACATATCAAGATCTGATTGAGATCAAGAGAAAAATTTTTGAAATATATCTCTTGATCTGATCAGATCTGGACGAACCTGGACCGGGAAATCAGGATTTCCCTTCAACTGGTATCAGAGCCATGGTTCTAAATTGTTTAGATCTGATTTTAATTTTATTTTAATTAGAAAATAAAGTGATTTCAGATGTCACATGAGATGTGATCAGATCTGAAATCAGAAAAATTAAAATTAAATGATTTGGATCTAAGATTAAGAAGATATGCATGACTAGTTCTAGAATAGAATAGTTCTATAGAATAGTTTTGCATGTCTTTGATTTAATCTGATTAAATCATATTTTAGATCTTCTTATTTACTATTTTCTGATATTATAAGTGTTATAATAACATCTGATAAACAGCAAATAAAAATTATTTAATTTTAAATATCATATGAGATATGATAGATGCATGACTAGACTAGTTGTAGAATAGTTCTACATAATTGTCTAGATTAGAATTTATTTTGATTAGATCAATTTAAATCTAATTTTTTAGATTATTATGAGATAATTTAGATCTGAAAACATGCATGATTTGATACATGAGATGTATGCAAAATATGCCTTGATTAGATCTAAATTTGTATATGAGATATATGATATAGATCTATAACTGTTTTGTAGATTTACATGTTCCTGATTAAGGCGTTCCTCTTGGCCGTCCGGTCATAAGAACGAAGAAGGGTTTAAAGGCCCTCTCTTCCCATTCGATGGGGTGTTCTTATGACGTGTAGGGGTGCTGCGTGTTCGTCCTTAATCAGAAACCCAAAACTTACTTTCTGCAAAACCCTAGATCCTGAAACCCTAGGATTTATTGTGCATATTTTGTTTATGAACCCAACTTAATTAAGAATTAAGTTTATGGAATATTAATTAGGTCTAAAATTGAGAATTTTA